>KN171480.1:6487-22240 GCA_000757755.1 Steinernema glaseri
AGGGTTTTTCCTTTCTTATAGGGCACATCGCTTTCCTGATCGTGTCGTGCTAAGGAATAGATGAAATTCTCTGGATTTGAAACCCCTTTACGACTTGATAGATGTGCGCCTTGGAATTATAGCGGTCTTACTGTTCTATAGGACTCAAGAGGGACCTGGAATTCGGTTTTCGGATTAAGTTGCCTTGCGTCTTGTGTAAATATATTAAAGTAGTAAAGCTCTTAGAGTATATGGTGTATCCAACGCTTATTCAGAAGGTTAAGTGCCAATAAGGTTTACAAAGTAGGTTAAAGTAGGTTGCGTTCGACTCTAAATGTCCAGCTTCGGTCTTGAATGTCTTGCATTTATAAACCAAACACGACAATCTCATTCAAAGTTCTCTCTCAAGGTTGCTTTGTACTCAGCTTGCGACATCGTTCCTAGCATTTCGATATCACGATTTCGGAGCGCCCTGCGCTCCAGCTCCGGGTCGGGGATATACGGTACAAGTGACTCGTCGCTCACAATCTAAATTTCGTACTACAGGCCGGCCACTTATTTAAACGCACCTTTCCAGTGGTAAACTTCACCACTCCCGGCATCCTAGAGTCCACCACTTCGATGAAATTGTCGGCTTCCTTCTCCGTCTGAGGAATTACTTTCTTCAGCGGGCAGCACGCCTTGATGAGGTGGTTCCGAAGCGCGTTGATGAAGAAGGAGCCCACACCGCAGATTCGACAACGGAAGCGGACAGCTCGGATGTGCCCAATAATGTGGGTTCGGCCTGCTTCGAGGTTTGGGACTTTCATGTCGCACACATCGCAGCAGAAGGCCGATGAAAGGTCGTTGGCGTCGACCGATTTGAGACCTGCGAAGAAGAGATCACGTTGTTCGCCAGTAAGGAAGACACCGATTCCTTCGAGATCAGTGGGGGCCGGTGGGCGACGACCGTTCGGGAGGGCCAGGATCTGAATGGCCTGTTCCAGGAGAGTAGAATTGTACACAACTCACCCGTCCTTCATCATCCGAATCGGTGGACAGCGTCGCGAGATTCTGTTTTCTTCTAGACTCCTTGGGTACATTTGCTTCCCTTTCCCTCGCTTCAAACGACTGCCTTCTGGCGATTACCCTCGGAGAACCTTGTGGCTGTAGGGAAGCCGACCTTTCTATGTCAGTTAGAACGAGCTCATTCTCATTTGTCGGCGAACCAAATTCGCTTCTTGTGTCGTCGACTTCTACGTTTACTTCACTGTCCTCCGTCAAACTACTGGAGGGCTCAGGGGGCTCAGGTTCCTTCTTCACCTGAAGTATCGGCTTCGTCTCGTACATATCTTCTTGCATCCACTTGGGTTGCTGCCTGACTCTGCTGGGTCGTGTGAGGCGCTCCGGACTTGCGCTCCTTGGCCGTTTCTTGGCCGGTGAAGCCGAACGAGCGGGCGTGCTTCTCACGCTTTCTGCCGCAGGAATCTGTATCTCGGGGGAGACGGTCTTCTTCACGACCTTTCTTTCTACTTCTTTCGGTTTGTAGTCATGTTCCGATTTCATATGGGCCATAAGCTTAGGTACTGTTGTGCTCTTTACATCACACAGGATGCATAGATGGTTTCCATCGGGCAGTGGAGTAGAATGCTCGTGGAGATGAGCTATTAGCGTTTGGAGAGAAGGGAAAGGTCGAAGGGTGTGCATGCAGTCTCCATGTTGACAGGTTAACGTGCCGATGTCCACGATGTTGCCGTAGTAGAGTTGTGCTTTCTCCATAAGCGATATCTAGAACCATTATTGGAGCTGTGGCTAAGGTGTGGCTTTTCTCAACATCATAGGATTGGAGGCCATCTATAAGTTATGTCAAAAAGTGTACAGGTTCTTACCAATCTGCTGTTCATGATTTTCGGCTTCTCGACCTCCACCCCTGGTTTTCTCCTGTTTCTCAGCGTCATCTCCCCGCATTTGCTTGTCGTGATGGAAGGGAAGACCACTAAACTGCTTGAAGGCTTTGGCGTCTCTTCCTTCTCTTCCCTGAAGAGCACTTCGTTGACTCCGTTTATAAAGAACGTCTCTGGAGTCGAGCGAGCCAGGACCGGAAGTGTCGGAACTTCGAGGCTTTTCTAGATGAGGCAAATGAGATTTGCGATATAAGCACGTTCATTACCGCAATTTTTATCATTTCCAGGCGTTTGTTGACCATAGATACGAGATTTACGCGTCTGCCGGCGACTGTGCGCCGTTTGTTGGGCTTCGTGGAGTCTAAATCATTCTTAAAGGCTAGAAGAGCGTATGTAGTAGTACCTTCGAAGATTCCCTTGATTCCTTCGATCAGCTCCTCGCATTTTTCTGTGGTGAAGGCCGATTCGTGAAATCTCCGACAGATTGTACGCTTATGCGTCACGAGCGCCATCATCGAGCGGAACAGATTCCGGCAACATCTGAAAAGGAAGAACATTTATCCAATGAAGTCGCATTCAGAGCTTCGCTTCGTTTTAGTGATCTTGTAATCTCGTGTGAAGCCAATTCATATTTAGATATCCTTTTTGAGGCTGGAAAGCCTTCTCAAAGCGCCTAGAAGCTACTGTTTATTGATTTCTTTGTTGTGAGGAAGGTAAATGTCTACTAAAAGAAGACGGAGGTATCGGCATCTAGTAGCTTGTGGGACAACCTAAATCTAAGCGAATGATGCGATCACGGGTCGACCAATCAATCTGTCCATTCTGGGATCAATTGAATGCATCTTTCTGTGGCTGCTTGATCATAATTTCGTCTTCGTTTAAAATGGTGGGGAGCCATGTTTTCGATATTTATAAGTCCGCCTCTGTTCGTCATCTGCGTTTCCTTTTTTTGTCCATGTCCGATGCGCGAATATCTCCGTATCTAGTCTAGAAGCTATGTAAAGGCACCGCATACTAACTGTTCAGCATCTGCATCGCGTGAGTTACGTCCTCCCCGTTGCTTTTTCCTAGGAAATCCAACTGTCCTTTTTCACCTTAGGTGACAAGGAACATATTCTGCTTGTCCTTCAAGCTCCCTCACATGCCAGCTCTGCCCAAAAATACAAACATCAACAGCTTCTAACTCACTTGCACTCGAGTATAACGTTGACTTCGGCGTCCAGCAGATGGCGAACTTCGTTGGAGGCGTCGGAGTAGTACTTCTGGATGTCGCGGACGCCCATTGGCGGATTCACCGGCACGTGGAGGAGTCCCGGGTCCTCCTGGTAGCGCAGAGTCATCTGCCTGAAACTGCGTAGGTGTTAAGGAGTCGCGCATCCATGGAGACATGGCTGAAGCCGCGAAATGAGAGCGCTAGTCGGACTCGACCGATGAATGCTATCGCCAGTACCGTAAGTCGTAGATTTTCTCCGGTCTGTTGAACATTTTTGGATTCCCACCACGAACGCATTGCGAGAAAGTGAATGTTGTATGGTGTATCTTAACACTTAACAGTGAACGGTGATAGAGTTTGGCTTGGTTTGCGGAGGTTAATTTATTTTTATTTACAAGTAGGTGTTATGATTTTGTAAGGAGGCGCATAAGGGACGTCCCGTGCTGTTTAGCCACCCGTTTCTAGCTGTTTTCACCCTATCATGCAATATGCCGTGCTTGGTGACGAAATTGTAGTTTATGTCTTTTGTACTGCGATTTGTGCTCCATTTATTGCGCGAAAACAACCCGCGAATATCACTAAAATGCGAAAAGGCTTCACAGATTCCACGTGGCGTGTCAAAGATGTACTTGCATCGTTGGCATCTTATTTTGATGCCCTTGAGAACTCGATTGGTTTTGTTTGCCTTATTTGGGTTGTTGTAAATCTCTCAATGCCACATTTTATGATCTTTTCAGAACCATGATCCGAAATGGAGCGGCGCCTTCAGTGGCCTGCATTCCCGGCACTACACTCAAGTCCCGTCAACTGGAAACGTCGACTGGCTGTTCAGCTATCGACCATCTCCTGGGAGGTTCTCTACCGAACACCGGGATCGTAGCCATCGACGAGCCAGCAAGCCGTGCCTTCACTTTCGCCCTGCAGCGCTACTTTGTCGGTGAAGGAGCCGCTCACAACCACCATCTGGTCATCGCTTCGTCGTCGAAGAAGTTTCCTGAAGAGTTGCTGTCGAAGATCCCCATGAAGCGCACGGGTTCCTCCACCGATAAAAGATCTGAACCAATGGAAATGTCCGATCCGAGCTTGAAGATCGCTTGGAGGTATGCAACAGTTCCAAAGGTCGATTCAGGCATCGGTAAAGAATCTCAGTTCGATCTCGGAAAAATCCTGCCAGCGGAAGATGTTGAGCGCGTGCCGAAAACAGTGATGGCTGGATGTTCGACGTATCAAGAATGCTGGAAGGTGCTCCACGAAAAATTTGGAGAAGATGAATTTACTGTAGAAGGGAAGACGAAGAAGAACCTGCTTCGGATAGTCATAGATGGCATTGGATCACCTCTATGGGGCGATCCTCAGCAGTTTCGTTCCTTCCTAGTCCACTTGAGGGCTTTCACCAGGAAGTCCTATGCCATTGTCCTGATCTCCTTTGACTCCTCAACGCTCCCTGAGTCAGAAGCCACCTTCTTGAAGCACACTGTCGATGCTGTCTTCCAACTCCAATCGTGCGACGAAGGTGAAACAATTCCTGGTAATGTCCGGGCCAATGGACGGTTCTACGTTGAGAAGCTGGCGGCTATCAATTCTATTGCGACGACCGCACTCGACTGCTGTGATTTCGTTTATGAGCTGCATAGAAAGAGCTTCGATGTTAAGATTATGCATTTGCCACCTGCGTTCCTTGATGAGAATCCTGCCGTGGAAAGCGCGAAGCCAGCGTGTTCACAGTTCCATGATTTCTAGATTTCTTGTTATGCTGTTTTTATTGATTTGGATAAACGTTTCAGATGCTCCGAATAAGTGTTCGCAGGCTCTCGTCCGCCGTGCAATGCAGGGAGGCCTTCGAGTTGCCGTCGGGGTTCGACTACCGTACCTGGTTCCCGATGCACATGGGTGTTCAGATGAAGAAGATGGAGGGGAAGCTCCGAACTGTGGATTTGATTGTTGAGGTGGGTTCATTGTTTTTCTTTTTAAATCGCAATTAAAGTCATTAGTAGGTTCACGATGCTCGAATCCCGTTAAGTGGAAGGAATCCGGAGTTCTACCAGAAGTTGTATGCTATCAGGCCGCACATTCTTGTCATTAACAAAATGGATTTGGTGGATATGAAGAAATACAAGTAAGCCTTACTCATTATTTCATTTTAAAGTGCGTTTGTGTAGGGAGCCTGTTGAGGACTATTACCGTGCAAGAGGAGTTAACAACATCCTTTGGACAGATTGTAAAAGGAGATTAGGCCGAGCTCTCAAGGATCTGCAGCATCTGATGTTAGAGTGTCTTCGAGGAGATCATCGATTCAATCGTGCAGTAAAGACAGAATATCAGGTTAGCTCTTATCATGCAGTTCTTCTTACCATGTACTATTCTAGGTGATGGTTGTCGGAATCCCCAACGTCGGAAAATCGTCCCTCATAAACTCTCTCCGCTCGAACAATCTAGGAATCAAGCACAGCGCTGTGATTGAGGGCGCGCGTCCCGGAGTTACTGTAAGAATGCAGAATCGCGTGAGGGTGCTCGATCGACCTCCTATATATGTCCTGGACACTCCTGGTGTACTGAATCCTTACGCCAGAAATAGCGAAGAAACGATGAAGCTGGCATTATGCGATTTGATCCTCGAATCTGCCACAAAGCCTCACTATGTAGCTGACTACTTATTGTATTGGCTCAACCGGTAAGTGCACAGTCTGGGGATCCAGAAAACATTTCATCGTTTAGAACAGGAGACACGAGCTACGTGGATCTACTTAAAATTGCGGGTGGACCAACCGACGATATCAAGAAGGTTCTCTTGGCAATCTGCAAAGGGCAAGATCTCCGGGTCAAGACGATGATGTCCGGAACCGGGTACGCAGAGCGATGGGACTTCGATCGAGCTGTGAAGATATTCGTCTCTCTGTTCCGCAAAGGCCAGCTCGTTGACCATTGTCTTGACAAAGATGAATTAGTTTATCGTTAAGTTGAATAAATTTTCACCTCATTGGAAGACATTGTACACTTTGTGGTTTAATCACATTATTATCTTCTCAGTATGCCCACAGTGCCTAGAATCAATTTTCAGAGATGCTAAGGAGCTGTGCCAGTTCAACAACGCGTCTTCTGACCAGGAGCCGATTTCTCGATGCTCGACGTGCATACCAGAGAGTACCTTTGGATCAGCCCCTACCTGGACTACAAGAATTACAGTACTCCGATCACAAGGAGATTGACCCATTCAATGCGACAATAACCACATTGGAAAACGGACTGAGGATCGCATCAGAGCCCCATTTTGGAGAATTTTGCACTATCGCTGGTAAGATTCTTTGTAAGGCAAAAAATGTTAAGTGCTCGAGTTTCAGTTGCGATCGACAGTGGTGCTAGATATGAGATCCAGTACCCATTGGGCACCTCGCATTTCATTGAGAAGATTGCTTATGCGGTAAGTGTTTTTTTAGCCTGTCCAATTCGTTCATAAGCATAACGTTCGTCAAGTAACACTCGCTTCGCTTCAGGCATCAGAAAACTTCAAATCGGGAGAGGCGCGCCACCAACTTCTTGAGAAACATGGCGCCATCGTCGATTGCCAGTCAACCAGGGACACTTTCATATATGCCGCTTCTTGTCACGTTAAGGGCGTCGATGAGATTATGCAACTCATCGCTGACACCGTACTCCGGCCGTGTATTCTTCCAGAAGAGGTGAACTTCTTGATTAAGCGTTGTTCTGTAACGTGCATTTTAGCTTCAATATGCGCAGCTGAACATAGCCTCTGAAAATGCACATTTAAATCGAAACCCAGAGTGTGAGCCGCTTCTCACTGACTGGGTCCACGAGGTTAGTTGCTACCATATGACATGGGTTAACCACGGAGCGCTTTAGGCTGCTTTCCGAGGGAACACGCTTGGACTTTCGAAATATTGCAAAGACGAAGGTATTACAGCGATCAACAGAGAGCATTTGTTCAGTTACTTGAAGCAGCATCACACGCCTCAGAGAATGGTTGTGGCAGGTAGGATTTTTGTGGTTTTTTTTTTCATTGTAATATGGTGTGACTTGTGGAGGGACCTCGTCCTACGTCAATGCAAATCTGTAGCTGTGATATCTTTCAGGTGTTGGAGTTGAGCACGACGCTCTCGTAGCTGCCACTAAGAAACATTTCGACATGTCCACTTCTTCATGGAACAAGGATTCGTCCATTCTTCTTCCTGAGATCCCGGAAATTGACAATTCTTTGGCTCAATACACTGGAGGCGAAAAGCGTGTGGAACGCGACTTGAGCGAGAAGGGCCTGGGGCCCTCGCAGTATCCGAATCTTGCTCACGTCGTTCTCGGTTTCGAGAGCTGTGGATATAAGGATGCTGACTTTGTGCCCTTCTGCGTTCTCCAATCACTTATGGGCGGAGGAACGAGTTTCAGCGCGGGAGGTCCCGGCAAAGGAATGTTCACACGCCTTTATGTCGACGTTTTAAATCAGTGGGTGGAGCCTCCCTTAACGTATGATGCAAGAACGCGTTTAGGTATCACTTTATGTTTAATGCTACCTCCTACAACCACTCATACGCCGACGCAGGAGTCTTCTGCATCTCTGCCAGTTCGGACCCCAGTCTTGTACGTTGTTCTTGATATCCTTTCTTCAATATAGTTCTTTAGATTCGGGAGACCTCACAGATCATTGCTAATGAATTCTTCCGGCTTGTAGAAGGCGTACACGATGAAGAGCTGATGAGGGCGAAAATTCAACTGAAGTCACAGTTAATGATGAACCTTGAAGTGCGGCCAGTGATGGTGGAAGACTTAGCTCGGCAAGTCATTGGTCATGGCTATAGAAGGAAGCCGCAGGAGTACCTAGACCTAATCGGTACACCTAATTATTTGAGCGTATCTTATATCGGCATGTTCAGATCAAGTGACTGCTGAAGACATTAACCGAGTTTCGGAACGAATGTTGGTTTCTAAACCGGCGGTCGTCGGTTATGGAGATCTCAGGAATTTTCCGTCATTCAAGCAGTTCGACAAAGCCGTTGCAACTCGCGATTTCAAAGAATTGAACAAGCCGTCGGTGTTTAGCAAGATAATCTCGTAGATGGACGGTACTTCTTGTAGAGTTTGTTACTTGTTGGCTGAAAAATGTAAAAGCAATTTTTCACTGCGATGCTCTATTTCCTGAAAGTGCTAGAAGTTCTCAGAATTTCTAGTCACACTCGTCTGTCTGTCTGGGGCAGCTAGACGTCTGATATATTTGCACCTTGCAATTTGCAATGCAGACCGAACATCAGAGTTATGGTTGCTGTCTTGTCAGGATCCGCTCTTTCCCGTTGTGTGACGTGGTCCAATCGGCTGGAAGTGCGCCAAGTCTACGTCTGGTTATGTTTAATTTGGATTGCCAGCGGCCGTTTAGCAGCTTCGCGTCCATTTAGGGCCGTTTGGTTAACACGGTTCGCTCGTTTCAGGTGTTAAATTGGGGATATGGGCGCCCTATATCTTCAGTTAACAACATGGCTACTCTATTCGATAGGATGTTATGGTAAGCGTTTTATGCACTAACTAACCAAGTGTGTTATCGGTTTCCTATGAATACAACTGTTTTGATATATAAGTGAGGTCAAGTCCCAATACTAGAGCTTCTGATAGTGGTAGTATTTCAATCTACACTGATTTTAATCGTGTAATTTGCAAACTACTACGTGCCAAACTTTGCTGTAGACGAAACTAGCTATTATCACCACCTTTGGTTGGGTGAGGAACTAGATTTCCATCTAAAACTGTATTATATCAACTAGTTCCATAGCAAAGTTGCCACTTGTTGACTGTTGACAAAGTTGACTGTTGTGTTGTCACTTTAATCCCACATGTCACTTTAAGTCCATACGTTACTTATGAAGATCAACTTATTTCAGTACTAGCAACTACAGCCGAAATCGAAAGGCACTTGGAAATGGGCAAGCAATTCCTCTCCAAGGGCCAGTTCGCGGATGCCCTCACACACTATCACGCTGCAATCGAGCTCGATCCGACCAACTACCAAACTTACTATCGTAGAGCGACCGTGCTCCTCGCGACGGGTAAATCTAAGGCTGCCCTGCCAGACTTGGACAAAGTCGTTGAATTGAAACCTGATTTCACCGCCGCTCTGGTACAACGAGGCAGTGTGTTCCTGAAGTTGGGAGAGCTGACGAAGGCGAATGCCGATTTCTGGGCAGCTGTAAGTCCTAATTACTTTTTATTACGTGCTGTAAAGCCATATTTAGGCAAAGGCTGATCCCAATGACAGCCAGATTGACGAAAAACTAAGACAAGTTAAACTTGCCGAAGATTATAGAAACAGCGCCGAAGAATACGTCAAGGCTAACGACTGCGAAAGTGCGGAACAACTTCTGACCAAATCTATTGAGGTACGTTTGAGTATATGGTAGAAGGCGCTAATACAGTAATGCTTCAGTTCGCCCAATGGGATGCCAGTTTATACAGGAAGCGAGCCAAGTGCTACGAGCAGATGGGTGAAATTCAGAAAGCGATCAACGATATTCGTACTGTTACCAAGTTGGTTCCGGATAGCAAGCAAGCTTTGTTCCACATGTCTGAATTGCACTATGGATTGGGAGACGTTGAGAGCTCCTTGAGCCAAGTGCGCGAGTGTTTGAAGTTGGATCCCGACGACAAGCAATGCTTCCCTCATTACAAGAAGGTCAAGAAGCTCGCCAAGATGCGTGGGTCGCTTGTGGAGTTCGCCGCCAAAGAAAAGTGGATGGAGTGCCTTGAGAAGGCGCAGCAGATTTTGAAGTTCGAGACGAAGAATGATGCCGTTCAGCTCGAAGTTTTCCGTTACTCCTGCAAGTGCAACACTAACGTATGTTTCTTACACTTATGAAATTTATCTAAAGATTTTATTTAGCTGGGCCATCTATCAGAAGCCATTTTCGAGTGCACCGAAGTTCTGAATAAAATCGACGAAAATGATCTCGAGGCACTGATTGATCGTGCTGAAGCTTACATCCTTAATGAACAGTTCGAAGATGCCGTAAGAGATTACGAGAAGGCCGTGAACTCCCACGAAGAATCCCGAAAGGCAAAGGAAGGACTCAACAAAGCCCAACGCCTTTTGAAGCAGTCAAAGAAACGTGATTACTACAAAATCCTAGGAGTCAAACGGTGAGCTCTGATCATGTCCTTGTCAATATTGGTGATATTCTAGAAATGCGAACAAGCGCGAAATCATGAAAGCCTACAGAAAACTCGCTCAGAAATGGCATCCAGATAACTATTCGGACGACGCCGAGAAGAAGAAGGCCGAAGATAAGTTCATCAGCATCGCTGCTGCCAAGGAGGTGCTGACTGACCCTGAAAAGCGCGAGAAGTTCGACCGTGGAGAGGACCCGCTGGACCCCGAAGCCCAGCAAGGCGGCGGCCATCCCTTCCGCGGCCATCCTTTCCACGGGTTTAATCCATTCGGCGGCGACGATGGATTCTCATTCAAGTTCAACTTCGGCTAACACATCTCGAGAAGGTTGTTATACTTTAGTCATCGCTGAAATGCGGGTTACTTTATTGTGTCTTATTGTGATTGCACTCGAAATGTATTTAATTGTCACTAATAAAGTCGGTCAGAGTCGAGGCACTACTAGATCTAATAAATTTTCCTCGCAAACTCGAGTTCAGGCATCAATTATTCGTCGTCATCCTATACGATAACATGATGAAATCGAGATAACGACGTTATCAGAGGTCCTTTCGAGGTGCGTCGCTCGGAACGGAGCCACTTGCACCACTACACAGAGATGGTCGAGTGGATCTACCTCCTCGTCGTGGTCATCGGCGTCGCTTCGGCCGCTCCAGCGAACGACAAGATCGGGAAACTCCCGGACATCGACTTCACGCCCAACTTCGACCAATATTCTGGCTACTTGACCGCTGGTCCGACCAAACGCCACTTCTACTGGTTCACGGAGTCGGAAAGGAATCCGTCCATTGATCCCGTTATCCTCTGGTTGAATGGCGGTCCAGGATGCAGCTCTCTGCAAGGACTTCTCACGGAGATGGGTCCTTACCGGGTAAAGGAGTACGGTAACAAGGTGGTGAGGAATCCCTATGCGTGGAATAGGGTTAGATGCCGTGGACGTTTCCAGAGATGTGTTAGGATTTGTCTTTGTAGATTGCCAACATTGTGTACATGGAGTCCCCTGCGGGTGTCGGCTTTTCCTACAACACCGACGGGCACCAAAATTACACCGATGATGAGGTGGGTAAAGTGCTTCAAAGGGAATTCTTAGGAACGCTTGGGAGGACAACCACTTAAAGAGTAGCTTGAACACTGTTCTTATCCCGGAATTATCGCTCTGGTTCTGCCTTTACGAGAACTAATGATCGCTTTGATTTAAGGTCGCCAACGACAACCATAACGCGCTGATCCACTTCTTCAACGACAAGTTCCCCGAGTTCAAGTACAACGACTTCTACATCATGGGTGAATCCTATGCCGGAACCTACATCCCCATGCTGGCCTCTCGTCTCATAAACGACAAAGTGAACTTCCCTAAATTCAAGGTGATTTTCCTCATCCTTCACATGTAGAGAGCATCTAGAGTGATTCTAGGGAATGGCCGTCGGGAATGGATGCCTCAAAGATTCGCTCCTCTTCAATTCGTTGATTCAGTTCAGCTACAACCACGGGTTCATTGACGAGAAGTAAGACGACAATCGGATTGTCATGTGTGAAAGAGTTCTAGTTATTACCGCGCGGCTGTCAAGAAGTGCTGTTCCGGTGGAGCGGCAGAGTGTGACTGGTACTCCTATTCTCTGAAGAACGAGACTGCAAAGTGCTACAGTGAGGTATGGACCCGTTTTTGAACTTTTTCCTCTGGGATATTCACTCCACTCATGAAGTTGCATTCTCACCGTGTTGCTTAGGCCACTACGCTGAACATGGCCAACTACAATACCGGATTGGACCCCTACTTCCTCTACTTCACTTGCTACGCCGATTCCCCGGCGATGCCTTCCGCTCTTAAATCCACTATGCGCCAATTCTTTGCCCGAAAATTCGGTCATAAACAGGAGGTACAACCATCTCGAATTCCGGCTCTTCTTTGCAACCTAATCTTCAGACGCTTCCGACAGCAGAACCAGCCTGCTCGCACCACAACGACGATATCCTTTATTTGAACCGCAAAGATGTGCGTAAAGCTATCCACGTTCCGGATACTCTCCCGATGTACACCTCATGCAAGTAAGTCTTTCGAGAGATTTAGGAGCTTTACTATCGGATTTTAGCATGAAAATCAGTCAAAGCTACATCACTCAGTACTTCGACATGGTAAGATTTTGGGAAAAATAACTCCTAGTACTTAAACAGTGAAGTACTCCTAGTATAATTTTATAAAGAATTTTTTGACAGTGTTATTCCGATGTGTCTTGGTGAGTCTTAAAAAAATAAAAATCCTAAAAAGGGACAGTTGGTGTACTTTACTGTTAAGACCTAAGCCCTTTGTGGTTTTTGTTGTCTTTCTATCTCTGATAATATTTCATGGACAGACCCTCCTACTTCCTAAAATCCTAGACACCCTTTGTGAAGCAAGCAGTGGACGCCAATCTCCGCATTCTCTTCTTCAACGGAGACGTCGACTCCGTCTGCAACGTCATGCACAACGCGCAGTTCCTCGCTGACCTGGGCCTACCCCTCTTGAAATCTTCCCAACCCTGGAATGTGGAGTCGGAACTTCCAATGACGGCCGGATTCTATACGAAGTACCAAGGTATTTCCCATCCTTTCTTCTTGTCTAAAGCATTCCACAGGGCTCGACTTTCTGACAGTCCGAGGAGCTGGCCACTTCGCGGCCAGTGAAGCTGAGAAACCGCGCGAGGCTCTCCAGATGATCAACAACTTCCTGGAGAACAGGGACTACAGTACCCCGTTTAAAGGGTGAGAACAGGAACGACATATTTTGAGGCCGTTATGTGTGATGTAACAGTCTTAAGCGCTTAAAATGTTTCTCGGAACGCGGTTGGCAACTCCGCTGCTCTTCATCACTACACCGATAATGTTGTTGTGCAAATCGCTTGAGAACCGAGCGATAAAAGCATGTTTTTCTGACTCCTTGCCGGCGAGCAATTAAAGCTGCTGTTCGATGAGCAGAATTAGTCGATCACTTACATTACGACACGCACTTAATTCACCTTCAAAGTACACCAGAAGGAAATCTGTTGGAGAGTTTTCCTCGATTTTCGCCAGGAGTTTAGGGAGGAAATTTGGGAATAGACGGCCAATGTTATGGATAACCGTTAATGGCAAGCAAAAATAAGCAGTCGTCGTAGGCTCTAAAGAAAGGTGGGCAAGAGAAAAAGATAGCTGAAGTTTACATTGATACTTTGCTTCCCAAAGCTGTGAGACTTAAGCGGACCTTCTAGTTGTCGGCGGTGGAACTACATTCTGCTTCAAAGGGTTGAGTAGAACGGAGATCGGCTGTTAATTCACGGAGCATGGAACCGATCCAACCACTCACGACTCGCACAAAATCAAAGAGCGAACATGACCGTCAACACCAGTGATGGATGTCGGCTTGCTTCGAAGGTGATTCGATAAACTTATAGCGATGGTAATCTATTGATTCGCCATCGCCATTTTGCTACGCCATTTTGCTACGAAGGCCAAAAACGGGTTCACATCAGAACCTAAGAGGCACCGGTCCCCGATCCATTTTCGAGGATTGACCCCCTTTTGTTACTAACGTCCTTTCAATTTAATACGAATGAACCATTTTTTAGAATGAATCAAAATCACGAATACATAGTAATGCATGCAAGCCAATCAAAATCCATCATTTGTAGTTTAATCCAGTTGGCAAACACTCTTAATGTACAGTAGGAAAATATGTTTTTCACATTTGCGAAGGACATATCGGGTAGTCGAAGGAGTTGAGCTGTTGGAAGTAGGAGAGTTTCTGGTTCTTTCGTAGTTTCACGTAGCGTTCAGGGGCAATTAAATAACTCTAGAATCGCTTACTAGATCAAAGTCTTCACCCAAATTTTTACCTTTCTTTCTGCGTGCTTCTCTGGGTTGGGCCAGGCAGATCCTCTCGATTCGGGCGTCCAAGTGTACCGCCAAGCGCGGAACCCTTTGTAGTAGATGTGGTCGCCTCTAAGACGGACAAAGTACCTATCCTGGAAAGGGGATTTGTACAAGTATGACTGATTAGTGTACCTTTTTCACTTTTGAACTCGTGTAAGCGTAGAAGTTCTTGACGACATTTAAATGGTCCACTTCCTCCTGGTCTTCCACGGAACCCCCACGGGGATCCTGGCAAATAATCGTTTGAAGACTCAGTCCACAGCTGTTGAGCAGCTTCCGGAAGTCCGCCGGGGAATAGGAATACTTCTCTCCAGGGAATAATTGGAGCTCTCTGACGTTGCTAAGTGTGGTGGCCAGCTCGGCGATCGCCTGCATATGCATGGCGGATACGGTAGGACATTTAATGTCACATTTATTGATTATGAGTCTCTTGGGGCCATTCTCTGGATACTTCTTCAGGTCGTCTGTGCTTATGGAGAGCTGGCCCTTTGCAGTGTCCACTGAGAGCTTCAAATCAGGTTTAGCCGTGCTATAAGTGGCTGTTAGGCTAAAGACGGGATTACAGAAAAATACCTCACGAGAATAGTTAGGCAGACGGGTGCTCCAGGAGCCGGTGTGCCTAAGCCAGAAGAAGTCACAACATCGCCGATGAGATTGTTCCACTCGTGGCATACCAGCCGATATCGATTGATCAAACACGGGTGCTTTTCAAGTTTGGACAAGGCGACGAGAATATGATACACGACCTCGCTCGGCAAACGATCGAAATCGGATTTGTATCGATTGGCTCGGATGCAGCAGAGCGCACCCATAGGACGCGGAAGACGGAAGCATTGTAAACAAGCAGCGGGAGGTCACTTGGCACAACGGAACAGATGGTTGGCCGAGGGGCTGGCAGAGGATACGATGCAAGCATTATTTATGACGCTTTTAACTCTGGATCCTATTAATAGACGGTCGGTTCCGGCGACGCTTGATAACCCTAATATCTCCAGTTAGGTTAACTGATAGGAAGGATTACTGTTATGTTTTGAAATGTCAGTATTTTTCCCGCAGAATCTAGTAAAGTCATGGCGTTGGCCTAGTAAAGCAAATAACCATAGGCAATTGACTTTCATAATTGTTTTGGTTCTATAATTGCCTTATAAATAGGTAATTTGGTTATGAATTAGGTAACTTCAAAGGCTGTCAAATTCGCAGGCTGTGAAACAGGTGCAGGGGTTGTTGCCACTGGTTTGTCATTAATTTAAAATTTAAGGCAATCTGGAGTGCTGTCCCAAAGCCAGGGTATCAATAAGAAAAGAGGTAAGGGGCAGCTGACTCTGTCGTTGAGCAATTTTTAAGAGATGAGATTGTGCTAAAAACCTTATAGGTCAGTAATATTCTCAAACAATTCCGAACCTCTACTGTCAATATCAATGACCAATAAGTAGGTGAAGCTCTCAGTGGTTTTCTCTGTCCTCATGGCGAGAATTTTCCCGAGAATCAAGAGCGAAACAAAAACAAACATGAATTTCGAGTGGCAGCCATTGGAGTATTTAACTCTTGCAGAGTGATCCCACTGTCGCTAAAATTATCAATAAAATTAATTGGTTTGGCTCTATTAGCGAACACAGGACTGATCGATTTAATACAGG
>KN171481.1:0-15032 GCA_000757755.1 Steinernema glaseri
CTGAGCGAAGACCATCACAGGGAGGAAGACGTATGCCAGAAGAAGAGCGGGGAAGGTGTCGAAGAAGAGTCCGATCAGGGAGCTCAAGAAGACGCTGCCCAGGATCCCTCCGACGAAGGATCCAGTGTTGAGAACACCAGCCCACGCGAAGGTTTCCATGACGCTCTTGTGCTGCAGTTTTGCAACTGGCTCCTGGAATAGAACGACTATCACTTTCAAGAAGTTCGGTAAACTAACCATGTTCTGAAGCGTCTGGAGAAGCTCCTCCTTCTTCGCGTTAATCTGAGGTTGGACGCTCTCGAACTGCTGCTGGGAGGTTGTGACCTTCTCTTGGACGGCTTGACCGATGGTCAGGGAGCGCTGTCGAAGTCCATTGATCGTCTCCTCAAATTCGCTGCGGTATTTGGCAGCCAGCTCGAGCACGGGTTCCATCGTCGCCATTCTTGTCGCCGCACAAACCGAAGTCGATGACTGAGCGTTTAGTCGTTTTTCTGCCCTTATATGCGCTTTGAGCGACGTGCAAACTGTCTAGACATTAATTTGCATTTAGTGCTTGACCTTCTTTCATTTGTCACGTTTTCAGACACCGGTGAGGAAGGCTATTTGCAAAACACCGTATTTCAATACAGGACACCGTTCCAAAATCTGCTTCTCAAAATAGCATCAAAGAAGATCTACTTTTTCTATTTCCAGAAGAAGATCAGAACTTTTTTGCTCGAAAACGATGCAATTAACACTTTTTCATTCTACATCACGCAAATCACCGTTACGATAACGATAGAATAGTTAACGATGACAAACTTCCCAGTCTGTATAACATAAGACAAATAATGACCATATATTTACTGGCATAGAAGCAAGCATAGTGACATCAACATTCGGACTCTTCGTCCTTCTCGGCGGAGTCTTCAGTCTTTTCTTCGTTCTTCTCCTCCTCAAACAACCAGTTGATACCGTACTTTCCTTGAAGAATGTCCACATCGTCTTCTTCCTCGCCATTCTGCGAAGCGACAATGAGATTTAACTCCTTCAGAAGATCGCCAATGTCGTCTTGATCTTCGTCGTTATTCAAGGCGACGGTATCGTCGGAGAAGCTGACATCCGGCTCATCCAGATCCTCCAGAAGAAAGCTCAGTTCGTCTTGTACGTCATCGTTCCTCATGTGGAAAATGGGGTCCGTCTTCTTCAGAAGCATGTCTACGTCGTCATGCCCATCGAAGTCGTCATGTCCATCGAAGTCGTCATCGTCATCCCATTCTACTATCGATTCGTTCAGGTCGTCCAATAGCAAGGAGTCTTCAGAATCCGACGAAGAGCTTTCCGATAATGATTCTAGACTGTCCGCAAATTCGTCGCTCTTACTGCATAACGCATTTTCTTCATTCAGGCTCTTGAGAATATCTTCTGTTGATTTCGTTGTTATATGTTCAAGTTTCTTCAGATTCGCAAGTGCCCTGGGAGGAGGTACTGGTGCAGGAGTTAGATCGCCCAGGCGAATCGAAAGGAGCGCTGCGGCTTCCCTCACTGAGTGCGAGTCGTCTGCGACGGCAATGGAGCGAACGATTCGGCGGAGGACAGCTGCCTTCCGTGGAACGGCGAAGAACTCGGAAGCGAAGGGGCGGTCTAGGGATTCAATAAATTTTCCACGAACCATAGCGATACCTGAAATAGGAACATTTTGCACTTGATGATAGTGGATATTAAAATCTTACTGTCATAAGGGACGTAGAAAAAGTAGTAGTCACCGAGTAGCCCGTCGAAATCAATGTCGGTGATAATCTTATCACGGAGGAGAAAACAGCAAATGGAAGCGAAGCTGAAAATGCATTCTAAATGGATAGTCCTACGGTGACAAAGTACCTCATCCGGTTGTGGAACTTCACGGAGTGTGCCAGCTCTTCAATCAGTTTAACCGCGAAATTTTTGGCAACCTTCTGATCCAGGAGAAAGGTGTAGGCTAGTGCAACAGCCATTTCGTGTTCTAAGGCGATCCGATTGGCAGCAAATTGCTCTTAAGTGCCTTTAAAAATTCATGCTACCACGAGACAATACTTACCACGTTGAACAATGCTCAATATGGGATCACATACTTCCCTGGAAACGACTTCGGCGCTGTCTATACATTCCAGAAACGAGTTGAACTGTGTAATCAACAGCTGTCGCGCGCGCCAATCACGCAAGGCTATTGTGTCTTCAATTATCCGTACCAAGGAACGCAGTGATTCTGGAAAATCATGGGTTATACACATGTGAAGCAGGATAACAATCGCTTACCTATCGGTTCACCGGGGATGCTAACAAACACGGGTTTTGCTTCCTCCACCTTATTTTCTTCGGAGCGACATAACGGTTGAGGCTCCGGTGAAGTACTGAACGGGAGGAAGAAAGGGATGTTATCTTCCTTCACGTTCTCTTCTTCGATGCGAGATGACGGTGGAGGCTCCTGTGGACCGAATTCAGGTTTCTCCTCTTCTTTCACCTTCTCGTCTTCAGCGGGAGTTGACAGCACAGGCTTCACCACCAGTCCGTTTCGTTTCGCGGCGTCCTTCAATTCTCTGCTCCAGAAGTCGACATCGCCCTCGACAACGTTGTTCGCGCGATCGTAGGATGCGGGATCGACGGAAAAGGTCGCTGAAAGGGACGACTGCTCCATGAGACGGTTGAACATCAAAGTGAATTCGACTGGACAACCGAGAATCACAATGGGAAATGAGTTTGTCGGTGCCCGAACGGTGACAACCAAGACGTCTGAAAAACAAGACAGACAAGTGTGAGACAGTCAACGAAAGGTCAAACAGTTTGCAATGTAGACGAGACAATAAATAGTGCATCCTTCTTGTCTACATTTGGAGATGCTGAATTCAAGCTTTTGGAGACAAGCTGGAGATGCTGAATTCTGAGAAAACTATTCTGAAATTCGAAAATTGGAGCTGAATCGCATTATTTCATGTGAGGTCGTGCGAAGTTCGAATCAATGACGAAAATTTCGAAGAATCAAGCAAGTCCAAGATAAGCAAAAGGTTGGGCGAAGTTAGATAAAGCAGAGGATGGCAAAAATATCATGAAAGCGCTCCGTCAAATTCTAAAAATTAGCGGATTACGGTATCAGATGCGACAAAGATTCTATCTCAAAACGACAATATTTCGACTTTTCTGTGACAAGATGAGATCACGGAGACATGAGGTTGCCAGGCGACAAGATTCATTATGAAGGATTCATGATATCCGCATCGCAAGCAGTGCAAGAGCGATGAAGAATAGCAAAAATAGCCAACCGGCACAAACTGTAAAAATTGCTCCTGGCTTCGAAGAATCTGTCCACCGTTTAGAGATGTATGCCCACGTTCTTTAGAGCTTATTTCTCGTTATGGAGAGCAGCCCCGACAAGAAGTGCTTGGCCTACCTGCACCTGGAAACCTCAGGTCTCCGTGATCTCTAGCGACAATTTGATCTTCGAATGTTCCAATATGTTCAATCCGGAAGTGCAACTGTGGAATCTTCGCCAGGAACGATCCGGACGATTTCATTTTGATCATCGACTGTCGCGCCACACATTCACAACCAAGGAATGTGCTTTTGAAACGTGCAGTTTTGATGATGACTCCTCGGATACTGGCTTCATAGTCACCGTTCACACTCTCTACTATCATTGCCGAACGCTATGAAGTTTCTTGTCGAATGCTTGTTTGCTGCTGTCCTATCCCTTGAGCCTTGCGTCGACCCTCCACCTGGATTAACAAGAACGCCTATGGTGCCCACTATCTCGAGGTCGAGAAGTGTAGCAGAAGCGGAGTGATGTTGAAGGTCTTGACATGTTCCGCAACTACACATGTGTGTCCCTAACAAATCTCATTGATATTGAGAGGCGTAGGCCAATCGTACGTTCAGAGCTCCCGATAAGTGTGAATGATAAGGGCATAAGCGTTTCGACAATCAAGACAAGGAAATGCCCACATTGGATGGCCCTCTGACGATTTATCCTTGAAAAGAGGTCCAGTTCCTATTTCGACAGTGTGATTGGGCAGATCTTCCTGACATTGCTGGCCTACGAAAGCACGAGGCCTAGGAGATCACATTTTTCTTATTTGCTTCCGGATAGAGTACTCTCACCACCAACACTGAGATATTGTTTTATTATGTGTTCGTTCTGAAGTATCCAAAAACAAACAAAACGACTACAAGAGGACGGATAAAAGCGACTGATTGGGAGCGAGAGGCGACGTAGAACGGCCGCGCTCGCGCACCACAAATAAATGTCAACAAATAGCTCTTTTATAATACAAAACAAATGGAGCAAATGCCGATTGGTGAGATTAGCTGGGACGGACACACATGGAACATACGTACAGACATATGTAGGAAGATCATCATCATGGTTAAAAGGGTCACAACAAGCCGAGCAGAACTGAGGGAGGAGGAGGAGGTAACGAGGAGGACGGATAAAACTTTGGGAGATTAGATGACGCACAAAATATTTGCTGGTGGTGATAAGTGACATCGATTGGGTGGGAACGGCGGAGACGACTCCTGGGAAGGGCAGTTCTTGGCGGGAATCTGAAAGGACAAATATTTAAAGAGGCGAAATTTGATCGACTTGGAGGGGGGCGCCGGAAAAGGTCGAAAGGTGCGATTGCGTGTTCAGTTACGCGCGCTGATCAAATAAGAGCTTAATTGATGGATGGAGGTGAGAGTGGCGCATCTGCGCCGGATTTGCGTCGAGCAGGTGGGAGCCGGATTAGTGAAGGGAGTGGGGAAGGTGTAGAGTCCTGGATTAGTGGTTTTATGGACTTTGGTACATTTGGACTCCTGGAATACATTGGAACGACCTGCTAATCGGAAATCCGCGAAACCCTCAGCCACATCAGAAGCAGCTATTTAGTTTTTGGTCAATTCCAAGTACAAGCCATCGGACTATATCAGTAAAGAGATTAAGAAGTGAAATAAATAACTTTGTCCCTAATTAGGGCCTTTTAAGCCCCTCTTAAAAATTTGTGACAATTTTGGTACTCAAAAACCGTGATTTGATAGCCCTATCTTCGGCATCCGCTTTACTGTAGCCCGATCGTCGTTCTCCAACCCTAAATCTCAAACCATCGCCCTTGACGCAATCCTCACCCATTTCGCAATATCCCCACAAATTGGCACCTTCCCCTCGAAAAACAGTCGAGGTCACACCGGCTACTCTCGACCGTCCACCTTGAGATGTCACCCGCCAAAAGGTCACTTCTCCAAAGTGGCGCGCAGCCGAAGTGTTTACCCTCGGCCCTCGACTCGGCTCCTGTTTGAGTAGCGTTCTTTCAACGTGCCCTTCTCGATATCCGGCTTTGGCGGCGGCCAACTTCCAAACCGGGAGCCAAAAGGTCGACGTCGGTGGCGGCGCTGACCTCTAATTAGCGTCCACTAATCCGTCGGATGCGCAACCGTTTAAAGCCTCTCTCCCTCGCGCTCTTTACAGCGTCGCACGATCGCGAGAGATTATACGATAATTGCATGTGTTTCGGCACCGACGAAACCGATCGTATCGCTTTTCAAGTTGCGAGCCGCGTTGAGCCGCGAGGGAAAGCAAGCAATTATCGCAATTTTCGATTTGCATATTCGGCGCGACAATTAAAAGCGTCCACTGGGGACTACAGGCCGAATCGAATTTGGATCGACATCTGTCCGGCACTTACCATGAGATAAGGAAGAGCGAGATGGAGTCGGTCTTAGAATCGGCCCACGATGGCGGCGACGAAGGCAACGGCGATGGAGCTCGCTGAAAGAGGATGGGTTATTAGGTTCATTAGGGAGTGGAAGAAGTTGCAGAAGTTGCAAAAAATACGTTTCCTGGATAGGTTTTCTAGGGCAACACAGATAAATAGCTCCTTCGAAAGGAAGTTTCTCTTTAAGGTACAGAAAACGACTCCAAAAACCATGGATGACCAAGGAGGTTTTTCCTGGACATTGCGAAAAAATGACATAAGTAAACAGTTTCATCGTTTTAAGAAAGGTCGTCCTTAAGGCGGAGAACAATAAGTCCAAAGACTTGCCAGGAGACTTGCCAGGATGGCGCCACAATCTAGTCCCCAGATTTAGAAATTCAGAAGATTGATCACCCTAATCCACATAGAATGCTCCTCAACATGTTTGGTATTCTACATGCTTTTGAAAATTATAATTTGGGAACCAGCTAAATGAGTCGTAGCCTTAACACTCATTATATCCCAAATCACCTCCCCCATACTCATATCTCAACCCCTACGTCCTCTCTCTGCCGCCAGCACCTGCCAACCCATCCCTTCCTGTCGAAGATTAAAGCGCGATACCGTAATTAGGCATATGTCCCATGCTCGCGCTGCAGGCTGTAAATCTTCTTCTCGCGTCGGGTCACGAAAGGAGAAGCCGCCAATTATGACATTTGGACCCACCGGGCTCGATTGCGTCACGCGGCTTCTGCCAACAGCTGCGCGAGAAATTGCGCGATTTTATGAGTGATAAATGGCGCGGAAGTAATCGCGAGCGGAATGTTTCGGACGTACGAGAGGCACTTCAGCACCGGGACGGGCCTGATATTGGAAATGTAAGAAACAAGGATCGATTCTGGGCATCTCAGTGTTTTTTGTGGCCTTGAATTGCGTCGAAGTCTTAGTATCGGCTTTTGCGATCTAATCTCTCAGTAGATCGAGGTTGAGAAGGATCTGAACTCTAAAAGGACAAGACCGAACTTTCAAGTGTTTCATTGTCGATAAACAATGACGTTTGACAGCTCCTTGCACCGTTATGAACCGTCACCTCCGTCCACCCTTAAGTGGAGTCCACTTAGAGGGGACACCCGATAGAAGGTCACCTATCCGAAAAACCTAAGTGTTTGTCTACTTTCCCAGGCACTAACGGACTTTCCACACACCTTTACATCGTGATTTATGTCCCGTTCCAAAGCTCCTGCCCTCTCTAATTGCCCCGACCCCCCAGGGGCTAAAATATGTTCCTTTGTTTCAACCTTGCAGGGCACATCCGAAATTCGCACACTTCTCCATTTGCACTTAATCCCCCTGGCTCCTCAGGCCATGACTCATCGTGCACTTTGCGCTCCCACGGGAGTGCGCTGGCGCGCGCTCGCATCGAAATGAACCTATTAGCGGGCGTGTTGCGGACGATTCGATAATGGACGGATAATTTGGGATCACTTTCATTGCGCGAGTGCCGCGTGGAGCTTCCTGTCAACAACAATCAGCATCAGACGCCGACGGGTAATCCAGTTTTAATTAAAATGTTGCAAATATTGTATGTGGGGTCGTGGCTAATGGGCCGAGAGGAGGAGGCTCCCGGAGGGCATGGGTTGAAGTGGGTACGGTAAGGGGGTGACTGACCGGAAGGACCACATGAGAAACAAAGAAAAGGAGTCCAAAAATAGTACCATTTGACCAAGTTTCAAATTTGAACACGTAAAGCTTATGGTTCTGTGCTATTAAACTAAACTGAAGCTTAAAATTAAACTCATGGTTCCTTGGTGGCCTGCTTAATGGAAATTTAAGATCGGACCTCTTAGAGGATGGTCATATCCAAGAAAGAACTTAATCCAACAATATTATCGAGACCATTAGGCCAAATTTCAAATTTGGACACGTAAAGCTCATGGTTACACAGCTTTCTTTATGGAAATTTAGGATCGAACCTCTTAGAGGTCATATATGTCCAAGAATCCATCTCCAAGATATACCCATGATGGTCATATATCCAAGAAAGAACTTCATCCAACAATATTATCGCCTTGGATCTCCAATTCATCTCCGTAACCATAGCCAAGAACGTACCTAACGTGGAGGCTCCGCTGACCGGGGCTTCAGTGGTCGTGGTGGTGGTGGTAGTCGTCGTCGTGGTCGTCGTGATCATCTCATCGCAGTCCGAAGCCTTGCACGAGTACGCGTACTGGTTGTTCTCGAAGGGCGCCTCCTTCTGGCAGCTGTTGTTGGGGTCGACAATCTTGCAGTTTCCGGTGTTGTACTTCACTGTCATCATTTCGCAGCACATGTCGAACATCTAAACCAGGCCAGTCTTAGAATCCATCCTCCTTGGCCCTATATCAATATCTACTACGACTTTTGCCTTTTTCATGGTTCACATCGTCCAAGACAAGACCACACGAAGTGCAACGTCTCCATTAATGGCCCCGTTTAAGCCCCTACATGGACTGGAAGATCTGATAAATTATGGGCCTCTGAACAGCGGCCTTTCCCGAGGGAAGATATATAATCCGCATGATGAGTTGCAGTTCGGGATGATAAAATATGCACTTTTTATCGATTCGGAGGGAAGCGAAGGAGGAAACGAGATTTGGACGAATCTTTTTTGGAAGCGACGAAGACGTTGTAAAATGAAGTTTCCGTTTGGACTTTGCCTTTCACGACAGAGGGGAGCTTCCCATGGCAGGAAGGGCAATTCACGAAGAACTGTCAGTAACTTAACACCATTTGAGATTCCTATTTTGATGCCTGTTAAGTGAAATGCCTTTCACAATAATACAATGTCCTGCAGTATCCACCTACTCCCCATTCTACCCTTAGGATCCCACATACACTCCTAAGCCATTTAGGATTACCTTGGATTGCGTCTTACAGAGCTACCTATGAATACCCATCATTTCTCCGTCTCCTCGTAAATGTACTAGGAATGGCACTGAGACTTACTGCTCTATTTTCACCAAAAATGCAACCAAAAATGCCAAAATGTCTTTGCCTTTAACAACAAAGCCGCACGACACTTAAAAAAGAGAAAAATCAGTTCAAAGAGATATGTTCTAGGGACGCTTAAGATTCACTACGTAGATTCAGTTAGGGCGCTCATGCCTTTCCAATATACTTTGAATGGTACTTTGACTTACTGCTCCGTTATGACGTGGAAACAAAAATGTCAAAATGACTTTGCCATTTACAACAGAGCTCCACGGCACTTATAAAAGAGAAAAATCCCTTCAAAAGGATATGTTCGGTTTAAGGATGGTTTAACATTCACTACGTTGATTTAAATTTTTCATGACCACTTCATATGGTCAAATGGGTGCAGTTTTCATGGCTTCTGTCTCAATCCAAGTAGGTAGTCTATAACAGATCTGCTCACCAGATCCAGCCATACCAGCTTTAAAGGTTGATATTTCATTCACGGCTGTGTTACTACAGTGTCAACCTAGTTCACCCTTCTGATCCCCACACCCTCCAAGTATTCCCTGCGCTTACCTCACAGAAATCGGTACTCTTGCGGGCCATGTTTGCACACTCCTCGGAAAAGTCTCTGGCGTAGGCATCCCATCCGCCATCCTCTGACTCGAAGTCCTGTGCGTAGGAGAGGGCCGCGACGGCGAGGAGCAGGCTTGAAACGACGACGAAAGCGTTCATGTTCGCAGAGGGCTTTTAGCGGGAAGCTGGGAAGTTTCTGCAATCGGCGGACAATGCCTTATTAGCCGGGTGGCCATGGTCTCTCGAGATCAATTTACGCGAATCGGCGGCGGCGGTGGACACGTAATGAGATTTTGGGCCCGAATCAGATATTAGGCTTGCGCACGTAATCAGAAGCAGCGGCCCTAACGGACCGTGACGCGGAATGACTCCAGAAAGGGGCCATTTCGGGAGCTGGGCAAGGGCGGAACGAGACAAAAGGCGGCCACACACAAACACGGCTTACGACTTTAATAAACAGAAAAGCAAACGGGGGCGCCTGGCCTGTTAAAGGACGTCACCGACAAGGTAAACACATGAAGTGGATTAGCCGAGGGGAATATGCAAATAGAACGGATGCCCTGGAAGGGTAGGCCCTCCGCCACCAAGCTCTCCCTCGCTGCTCCCTTTTTGGGAGGCGAGTGCGCCCGGCGCGCGAGGGGAGGAACCTGCAGCCGAGGGAGGGGAGGGGCGACTGGCGGCGGACCTTGAGTGACCTTAGATTGACGGACGTGCGGGTGCGCTGGTTGCGAAGATGATCAATGAGCCCAAATTTGAAAAAAAAAAAACGAGGAAATTGGATTCAGTCGAAATCATACAAAAAAGGAGGAAATCAATTAATCGAAGGAAGGAGGGGATGGAAGGGGGACTGACATTCCCGATGTACAGTAACCTTGGCAAGCCTTGTGGTTCTCCCGAAGCAATGTCGTTCAAGCACTAGAGCTTTAATTACAATCTGCGTATCCACAAAATTATGGGTTTCAAATTTCCAGTTAGCCTGCGGGTAACCGTATACTCTACTACCCGTTTAGTAGGAACCTAGGCAGATCCATTGATCGGCTACCATGGATATGTGGCTGTATAAAGGGCGTGAAATCATTCTTAAGGAAGGCCTTCTTGTAAGAAGAGTTATCCAGCAGTGAAGGAATCAACCTCAATCCTTCAAAAGCTGAGAGATGCTTTTCTAGCGTCAAAGATATACGGTACTTTAGATCTTTAGTAGGAACCTCGGAAAACGGACCGAAGTTGTTACGGTACTGTTTGATACGGTACTTTAAATCTGAGAATAAGAATAACCCTTGATTGTCTTCAACTCCGCAAGTTACAGTCCACAAAAATTAAAGTTCTATCTGGGGAGACGACATTTGCAAAACCTTTCATTGTCAGGCACAGCGCCACGGCCAAACATCTCCTGGTAACTGGAACCACTCATCGTTCCGGCACCGGCGTCGCTCTAAATAGGGCTTTCGGACAATAATAACAACTTCGGTCCGTTTTCCGAGCTCCACGAAACTTCAATCGATCATGTGAAAAAGGACGTCGTTGTTTACGCCGCACTCCCTTAAGTGTTAAGTGTCGTAAACATGTGTCCCCGGTTAGTCCATCTAGTCCACCTGACGCTCTTTAATCCCTTGTCACTTGACTTCCTGTCCTAAACGCTGTGGTTATGAAACGCGGACAGTTTTGTCAAATAAAGATTTGTATATGGATTAGAACCAGGGCTCACCGTACCATAAATAGGTCTTCAAGATGCTTCCCAGAGATCTAGAGTAGAATCGTTTCTTATACTCTCTGTAACCTCTTTATGGTAACTCCATGATCTATACCGATTCATATCGATGGTACAGAAAGGATATTAGAATTAGAAACAGAAACAAGGCTCTGATCATCGAATTGAGACCAAAAATAGGTCTTCAAGATGCAGTGTTCTCCCTGGATTTTCAGAGAGATCTAGAGTAGGATGGTTAGAAAGATCGACAGGGGCCAAAAACAGTTCTCCCGTGACCTTCCCGAGTAGATTCGTCTTTCTTTGATATAACCTCTTTTTGGTAACCCCATGATCTTTGCCAATTCCTATGACTATACTTTGCACAGAAAGGAAGCTTCAAGTAGGTGTAAAAGTAGAAGCTACGGTAACAGGTACCCTTAGCCTGACCCTTCGGATCCTGTATATGGATTAGAATTGGGGCTCACCGGGACTAGTACCAAAAATAGGTCCTTAAAAGTAGGTGTTCTCCCTAGACCTTCCCAGAGCTCTAGAGCAGAATCGTCCCTCGTTCTCTCCTTGGTATAACTTGTTTCTGGTAACCCTATGATCCTTGCCGATTTATATCAATGGATGAATATATTTTGTACAGAAAGGAAGCTTCATGTAGGTGTAAAAGTAGAAGCTGAGGAAACAGATACCCTTGACGTCCAAAGTCCTGACCCTTCAGATTCCCTTTTCCCCTTATCTCCCCCTCTTAAAAGGCCCAATTTAGATGAATGGCTAAAAATACCCACTGGTTACGAAACCCAATCATATTTTAATTACCCATCCATGTGTCATCCCTCCCCCTCAGCCTGGCCGCGCGCCAAATCGCACTCAGGGGCCGCGCAAACAGGAACCCTCGGCGCCGGGAACTCCGGAAAGGGAAGATGGCCCGCGACCATTTCTAATGAGCCCGAAACATCTTCTAGCACGACTTAATTAAACGAATCGATTTGTGATGAGAGCGCGGGATGCAAGCACGGACCGCCACCGAGCACAAGATTAATTCGCGCGCCCCCAAGCGGCGTTTCGGAGGACGCGCGGCGCTCGGATGTCCCTCGGTGGCGACGTCGCCGGAAAAGGAGAAAGCGGATCGATCTGCCGCACTGCTGCAATCATGTGAAAAGAATGCAGAAAGAAAGAACAGAGAAAAGTGAAACTAATGGCTTCCGCGCGCTCGGCCCTGAGGGTCCTGAGCGGATCGCCGCGGGAGATTAGAGTGCACGCGCCGGATGCTAATTAAATGTTGCAATTTCTTGGAGAGCTTCAGAGGGAGCGCCCTTCGGGGAGTTCGCTGCAAAAAAGGGTTTTGAAATGGAGACCCACGCGGAGAGGGACGGTGCTTATTTCGCAACGTTCTACGAGAACGAAGCCCAGCTTGAAGAGGGAAACAAAAACAGAGTCTTCTAACTCCATTTCGCTGTTGACTCCAAGCTTCTACATCAACAACCCCATTTGCCGTCGCATACTGGAAATCGATGTTTGCCAAAAAAGGCTTTCAAAAACGGATATTGACAAACATTTGGGGCATCCGGGTTCGCCTTAGGAGCCAAAGTAGGACGTCCCGAAAAGGAAATCTCAGAGATAAGTACGAGCCGATTCTAGTACCCTTTTCACTTTGAGAAATGGAAAAACGCTATAAATAGATAAAGCGGAAAATCTTAACAGGTTCATATAGCAATTTAACGCAAATAGGATAAGCTGGAAAACGTAAAAAAATGCAAAAAATGCATCTAAAATCTGACTTTGACGGTCAAGGACCTCGATATGAGCTAAGGTAAGTGGCTGATTTGTTCTACAACTTGGGTAGGTTAGATTAAAGGACCTTGGCCACAAGCTCGGCAAGACTTTGGCCACTTCTTTGAAGTATACCGCCACTAAAGTGAGTTGTTCTTTTTGTTTTGAAGAGGGTTATCGAAGATTAGGGATATAATCAACTCCATCGACTTCAAAAATAGAAAATAACATAAAAATGGACATAAAACGAAAGCTGCAATAAGCGAATAGGATCAGCTGGAAAGGATTGCTTCCAGACGACTAAACTCATGGCATTCTTATAAGACCCACACAGCATAGTCCGAAGGATATGACTCCGTCCGACCTCCTCCTAACTATTTTGTTGTTTTCGTTTTCCAGCCAATATTTATCGCCCAAAAAAGCACCAAATATTTGCAGATATCCCGTGCTCCGATCGGAAGCCATGTTTGCTCCGTGCACCGCCCTCTCTAACGCGATCCGCAAATCCATTTATTTATCTCCGTTCCCACTCAAAGCTCGGAGGAAGGTGCCCCTTCGCACGAAAGCCCAGCTCTGGAAGCGGATAACGACCACGTCCCAACGAGCTACTCCGCTCGCCGATTGAGCGAACGGAAGAAGCTAACGAAATTAGGGTGAGAGGAGACGGGGAAGAAGAAGAAGACATTGTTAGTCGACGGAGTGGAGGCGGACGGCAAACTCACTCGCGTGGAAGCCTCAAGAAGTTGCGAAGGGAGGCAGACGGGAAAAAGTTGGGAAAGTGGTGAAATATTGATAAAAAACTGAGCCTCGTGGGATGTAATGGAGAGGGAAGGGTGAGATGCCAAAGCTTGATAGATGGATGGGGCTGGAAACAAACGAGGGAAGAGGAAAATTTGATTTTGGAGAGGCGATAGAAGAATGAGAATGAGATGCGCTGATGTTGGCATGAGACAAAGAGAGCGGCGAATAGTTGAGAAGAAGTGGAGGCCCTCAAGGGAAAGGACTTGATCTTTGAGTTCAATTAGTGGAGCGCTGATTCTAAGGCTCGTATTTATGGTTACATGTTGATCCAGGACCTCGATATTCTAAGCTCAAGGAGAGCTAAGGTAAGAGGTTGATTTTCTTTAAAAATATAGGTCTTAATTTACATTTAGAAGCTTTGGATCCTGCAGAGGACTCAAAGGGGGTTCGAGCAAAATATGTTGTTTCAGTATTTAAGCATAGGACCAAAATTTGAGCTCGCTTAGGCTCGTGTTCGAGCTCGTTTAGATATTCAGGCACTTGCCCATCAGTGCTCTGGATCCAGCATAGCGTAAAAAATGAGCTGGAGCAGAAGATTCAGATAGGACCAAGCTAAGGAATATAGGACCTAACTCCTCTAAGGAACAAACCAACAAACCACAAACCTCACAGCTCAAGGGGAGCTAGGGTAAGAAGCTGATTTGTTCCAAAACAAGGGTCTTAATTTATACTTACAAGCTCCGGATCCGGTATAGGATGCAACTCAGAATTTAAGGTGCAGCTCAGAATTTAAGTATAGAACCGAAATAGGCGCTAAGGAACAAACCACAGACCTCACACTAACGGTTGACCTCCTCAGAACAGCTCTGCGATCTGGCCCTTGCCTAAGACAAAGATTTGCACAACGAGCCACTTAAGCGAACAAAAGACGCTCTACGCTGCAATGACCAAGACGACAGATGTCCTCGTGGAGACGCTCCTAATGAAACGGGTCATGCGCGAACAAAAAAGGACAAATTAAGCCAATCGGACGCCGATGTGTGAACGCCTCGGCCCGGAGATAAGCGCGAGCCAGAATCGGGCAGGTAGCGGAGGCCTTCGCCGAAATGCGTCGGCGACCCGGGCGCACGGGGTGAAGTGGCTGACAAAAACGGAGAAGCGACCGGCGCAGGCGTCAGGGGCGGTCCCACAGGCGGCGCACACGGTCAGATGGAGAGGCAGATGTAACATGTCATGTAACGGGAGCGCAAAAAATCGGTAATAACGCGCCGGTGGCCACGCGCAGCTGTCGGGTGTAATTGGACACGTAACGACCTGGAGTCAAAGGGGCATGGGGGTGTGGTGATGTCAGAGAGTTACTGTAAATCAGTTACAGTAAGTGGATAGAACCGTAGATAGAAAGTAAAATGGAACCTTTCTGAAGACGGATCTTTCTAAGTGGGCAATCGAGGGAAACTAGGCAATGTTTCGGTGGGAGTGGAATGTCTCACTTGGGACACTTATGAAAAGTTCAAAGACTCTTGTTTCAGCTCAGGGACTTGACTGGCGGCTTGACTTTGACTCAAACTTGACTCAAACACAAGAGTGGGCGAAATTCTGTTCTTCAAACGCCT
>KN171481.1:21902-34872 GCA_000757755.1 Steinernema glaseri
CCATAAGGGTGGGCGAAATCCTGTTCTTCAAACGCCTGGGTCCACAAAAAAACAACACCAACACTGCTGTATATCAGTTCTATGCTGGGTGCAAGGCGGAATTTCCTGAAAAGTGGCAACTTGAACGGTTCTGTAGGTCTTAATTTCGCTTAATCTGCTCATTATCTTATTTTAGACCAACTAGATGGCGAAAAGCAAGTGAAGCGGCAGATAAGAACACGACCCAGAAGCAGAGTCATTGAGCTGGGAGCAGCAACTTACAAGTCCGTCGGAACGCGTCACCGAGATCGTACGCCCGGAGTGCCAACAACACCAGCACAATTGCCTCTCCATCAGTCGCTAACCGCAACAGTGCCAACGGGATGCGAAAAGCAAGTGAAGCCGCAGATAAGAACACGATCCAGGAACAGAGCCATGAACAGAACGCGGAATATGTAGGCACAAATTATTTATAACGTTTTTGTTGTTTATTAATACGCGTTTTAAGCGTAAAGTCTTGCAGTAAAAGTCATGTTATCTCTATTCGCAGCTGTGTGGGACCTTCCTTCGGGGCAAGGACATAATCCGTTTTTTTTATCAGATCGCTTCCTGTCCGCAACATAGAATGCGCGTCCTTAAAAACTGCGCTGAGATGTCCAGATCGGACACTGTAAGTGGGAGCAGTTCCAGAAGATCAACCCTCGCTACATTCGACTCTCGCAGCTTTATGTCGACGACAAGCTTCGTGCCCTACCTACTCGATAACTCAGAATGGACACCAAAACGACAGACAAGCGGAACAATCACCCGGTACTGCTGCGTACAAGGCCGAAACTACAAAGTGAACGTTCTAACGTCCGAGGAACGTAACTTGCCCAGAAGCTCGAATGGGCAGGTCCTTCCAAAAATCGCATTGAAAGCTATTCTGGTGGCGCCTGCTAACGAACTAGCAACGACGGACCTATCCAAGCGATAGAATGTGATCAAGACGACATATTTATTCGATGTAAACAAGTAAAACCAGCAATAGGATACTCCCTACTCTGATAGAGTAACAATTCAATTCAGAGCTGACTCTGGGAATTTACTAAACCGTAGTAGACGCCTTTCCGTTTCATCAACTCTGAGTGGGTTCCCCGCTAAAAAAAACGTTACTAAAATGTGAGGGACGAAGACTTACTTCTCGGACTTGTCTGCCCTCAATGATAACGATTTCATCGGCATTTCGAATTGTGCTGAGTCGATGAGCAATAATAATTACCGTCCTTCCTCTCATGGCATTGTCGAGAGCTTCCTTAACCTTAAAAAATGAGTTCCTTCTACAACACATTCATTATTATGTGCATACCACTCGCTCGCTCTCGCTGTCCAATGCGCTTGTTGCTTCGTCAAGAATCAGAATGGGCGGATTCTTTAATAAAGCACGGGCAATGGCAATTCTCTGCTTCTGTCCACCACTGAGAGTCACACCTCGTTCGCCGACGACAGTGTTATACCCATGAGGGAAATTTGAAATAAAGTCGTCAGCATTGGCCAACTTAGCAGCTTCGCGCACTTCTTCATCCGTGGCGTTGATCTTTCCATATCGAATGTTTTCTGCGATTGTAGTTCCAAATAACACAGGCTCTTGCGATATGATTCCAATAGTGTGTCGTCTGAGCCACTGAAGATCCAATGTGCTTAAATCTCGGCCGTCCAATGTAATAGATCCGCTTGTGGGCTCATAGAATCTTTCAATTAAAGCAGCAATTGTGCTTTTTCCTCCACCCGACGGTCCGCAAAGAGCTGTTATACACCCCGGTCGGAACACTATATCAAGACCATCGAATACAACATGGCCTGGACGCGTAGGATAACTGAATGTGACGTCATTAAATCGAATTTCGCCCCAGAGGCTATGGAACGGGATGCGATGACTACCTCCATTCGTAATATCCGGCACAAGATTAATAAACTAAAGAAACGTTTGAATGACATGAGACATCGTCGTACCTCAAAAACGCGTGCTCCAGCTGTCCAACCCTTCACTGCGTGACCAAATACAACAGAAAGTTGTGATAAAGACTTTTGTATCGTCTGTGCCGTTACAAGGAATGACATCAATCCTCCCGGCGTCATTTCGTTGTTTACGATAAGGAACGTTCCTCCATAAAGAACGGAGAGGATAACACCTAAAACATTATGTAAAAAGCAGGTTAAGCGAACAAACCATTCAGGAAGAAATTGGTTGCGCCTTGAAAGAGTCCGATATAAAGTCCTAGTCGCTCGTTCAAAACACGGGTCTTTTCAACCTCTCGACTGAACAACCTAAACGATACGGTGTAAAATATTGACCCACTTCAGAATGCCTAACGTGTGTTCCGCGTCTTCCATCGCAAACGCTTTCACTGTTCGAATGTTGGAAAATGCTTCGTCAGATACTGCAGAAGCAACGGCATTCTGAGACTGGGCATGTTTACTTAGTTTCCGAAGCAGGGAACCCAGCAATGCTCCAAAACCAATCACCACAGGCAGAACGGTCACCGTAAGCAATGTCATTTTGGGAGATATCATCAGTAGTGAACCTATGCACCCTCCAGTCTAAATTAGATCTGATATTGCAATTTCACAGTAATGGAGATTTGGTTACCTGAGCAAATGTACGAAGACCTTGTGATACTGTTAATTTGAAGCAACTTTTGAATTCCTGGACGTCGCTGCTCAAGCGCGCATTCAGCTCTCCCGTCCGTTGCGAATCGTAGAAGCTCATGTCCTGGTGCAAGAGGCGGTCGAAAAGTTGCATCCTCAAATCTTGTGCCATGCGTTCACCGAGAACCGACAAAAAAGTTATGTATGCAGCGGTAAGAATGGCTTGGACAGCATAAAGTCCCATCAGTTGAAAGGCAACTGGTTTCAGTTCCACCAAGGAGAAGTTACTAGCACAATCCTTCGCAAGATATCCTGCTATAACATTCACCAGTTGGCCAAGGGCGATCGGCAGTTGTATGTTTACGGCTGCAGCAAGAATTGCGCTCTAAACTCTTAAATTACTTTCTTCCAGTCGTTGACAGTATCACATACCACTACAGCAGCCAAGAACCAGGGAAAGTACGGCCATAGCAACCGCCAAATTTCACTAAACGTAAGCCGGTATTCCGACTGCGCTCTGTACTGGGAGAGTAGATGATCCGTTCGCTTCGTTACATGCTTCTGTGCTTGACAATGAGCAAATCTGAACACTTTTCACATAAAAAAATGAAAATAATGTGGATACTGACCTTAAGAGGGGTACGGAGACGCTGAGCGATACACCCGTTAAACGGAATGCTCGCAAAACATTGCCAGATTTTTCCGGGGAACGTACCCATTGCAAGCTTCGAGAAGGGATGCTTTTCGCAATGGACTGGAGAGTCGGACTCAGCTGCAGCTGCAGCTTCGACCGGATCAATGCTAGAAGCATGACTCTAGAACATTACTGAAAAACAGGAGGATTCGCGCCGGTTTGTAAACAATTGATCGCGGATATGAGATAGGCGAAGAAAATAAAGAACGAAGAGAACATACAAGTGATCTGATCTGTCCCGAAACTGAAAATCCTTATTGCGATCGAACGTGGCAAAAAATAGGGCATAGCCGGAGGTAGACTACTTACCACACTGATAAATACATTTGCCTGTCCTTCATCAACCGTTCTAGCTCCATTATGGTGGACGGCGACATGTTATCAGCTGCACAACTAAGGATTCACTGCAAAATTAAAGAACATTTCCAGGACGTCTCCCAAAGCCGGCACCCTGAATTCTTGCTCGTTGTTTGCTGTTGCATCTATTCAAATGGAATGTTCTGCATCGAAGGAAGCACTGGGGGGTTGTGTGACTCGGAGGTTTGTAGCAGTTAAGATTCAGAATGCTGTGTCTTCGCGGGGTGTTCGCATTGTTTCGAACATCGTTAAAGCATCGCGAATGTGCTAGTTAAATTTCAGCCAAAGCTTATTCGTGCTCGGCTGATCCGTCATGGCCGAAGTAGCGAAACTGCGGGCTATGAAGTCCAAGCAGCGACAAGAGGAGAAGATGAAGACGGAGAAGAAAACGTACTGCCTGTGCGAGTCTACCGATGACCAGCGCTTCATGATCCAGTGTGACGAATGTCAGATGTGGTACCACTGCGACTGCATGAACATCACTCGAACGATGGCGAAGAAGATCGAACATTATTATTGTCCTAAATGTATCAGCAAAGATGCTAATCTAGCAATCGTTTACAAGCACAAGGTAGAGCCGAAGAAGAAGGATGTTGCAGTGAAAGAACGCCATCGAGAGACGGTAAAGTCCTACACCTACGATTACTATGCAGGCGCCCCAAGTCATGACTACGATGCAAAGCGCTGTAACCACTGCGCGGGTTGTCTCCGGTTGAGCGATTGTCAGAAATGCGAGAATTGTGCTACTCGTCGGAGTCCTTGCCTTCGGAGGATATGTATGAAGACCACCATTTCATCAGAATCTGAGCCAGAGTTATCTGATAAGGTGGGCTTCTAAGGTTTTTTTGTTTGTTTTTTATTTCGTTGTTTTTAGGACGATGAAGCATACGTGCTACCTAGCGGCTCACAGCCGAAGCACGACTCAAAACCGACCCCAGGAAAACGAGGTCGGAAGAAGGGATGGAGGAAGAACCAAGTAAGGGCAGGAGGAGGAGTATTCCCATTTTTCTTTTAACAAGAGACTTGTATCCCAGTATAGCGGAATTTCTGACTTGTGACCTTCTAGGCCGACGCCACCCCGAAACCGGTGAAAGTTCCTGGGAAGAGAGGACGACCATGCAAGACTGTGCCTCCTGTGCAACAAGAAGTTATTAGCTACTTTGTACCACCGCCTTTGAGCACTTTCGTACCACCTGCCGACGCCGCGGAGGAATGTTGGGGACCACAATGTGGTGAAATGCGAAGACCCAGTTCTAAATACTGCTCTGATGAGTGTGGAATCGCTTTGGCGGAACTAAGATTGCGGAAGTACCTTCCGGGACTGATCGATGAATATTGGAGGAACCCTCCGCTGAATTATATCGAGGCTGAGAAGCGCATAAAGGAAATCGACGAAGAGGGTGACCGTTTAAAATTGAAAATCAAAGATTTAACCGAATATGCCGAAATTTTGGACGAGTGGAATCGAGTAGGCTGCCATGTCTCTTGAGCTTATGTTTCATACTGACTTTAGACGCTCCAGCAAATGCCTGTCGACGAGGACTACGAGCCACCTAGCACCGGCGACGACTTTGTAAGATTATTCTTTGCCATGCCCATCATGTTTTATTTTGTGTTAGGTATTTCCTTGCCAAATGTGCTCAGCGGACGTCAGTGTGAAAGGACTGATCAAGCATTTGGAGCGTTGCTTTATTCGTGTCGAAAAGCAGATGTCTTTTGGTTCAGCTGCTAAGGTATATTCCAACATCATCTTTTCAATGACCAGTTCCTTCAGTATCCACAAAATCCCCACAATATTTTCTGCGAGGAGTACAACAAAACGAACAACACATATTGCAAACGTCTTCGCATCGGCTGTCCTGAGCATTACAAACCGACGAAGGACGACGAAGATGTGGTACCACTGGACCATGGCATGCAGTAATTTACATTAGATCCATTACAGATCTGTGGTTGTCCTAAAATCTGGTGGTCCGTTCCCTCGTTAAGTGTCGATGACCTCTTCGTCAGTCGAGAACAGCTCTTGGCAGACGGCTATTGTCGAGATAACCGGAAGCACTGTGATGCCCATCGACGATGGGATCAATACGCTTCGGCGCTCATCGACGTGGAGAGAGCGCGAAATCTCTACCGTGCCGACGAACTCGTGGAACAACGAAGACTGGTGACCATTGAGCAGAACCACAGGGGATGTGTAGTGGAACTGATGACTAATTTCACGAAAGTACGGCTGGTTCATCTTCTACTCACTTTACGGAGTTGTTTAGAAGGTCGATAGCGACGATTTTTCCGATCTTACGCAGAAGCCCGAAGGAAACGATTCCCAGGACAGATCTCTCTTTCGAGCACCATATCCAGTCGGGGAGAGCTCTACACATTCTCATAAATCGGGAGGACGCGGCTCTAGTAAAAGGAAAGGATCTCCAGGAATAAAAACGTACATTCAGGGTTCCGAATACAATGAGGATGAGGTATGCTAGTTCCACACACTTCAGTATGCTTAATCTGAAGACTTCAGGTTTACTTTGTCGGAACCCTTAACAATGACGATTCCTGAACGAACTCGCCCTATGTATAAAGCAATTTTTCTGATAGTTTGTATGGCATAATAAATGAACATCGCCCTTAAACCGTTTGTTTTTAGCGGTTTATCGTGGGAGACACATATGGAGAACATTCCATTAATTTAATGATCAAGTGATTTTCATATGCTTAGCACATCAGTGCCGGGCCCTCCTGCAACCTCGTTTGTCCGATTCTAGTCTATTCCAACGTGTGCGGCAGATGGTAATTCTGGTATTCAGGTTCAAAATCAAACCCGGTTAGATTGTATACAGGCCAAACGGTATCAAAACTCAACTGGTGGGGCAGATTGGTTGCTTGTCGGCTGTACTTTATTTACTCGCGGAAGAAAATAGGTAACAATGTAACAAAGGTAAATGTAACGGCTGTAATTGCAAGTAGCAAGCAAACTAGAAATTTTATGATTTCTGGTGATCAGAAATCAACACAACGTGTAAACTAACACGAACAGATGTGGACTTGTCGTTGTTCTTTCCAGCACACAGGTTTACTAATCCCATTGAATGGGTTCAAACTCTTGCCTGGAATATACTGAAAAAGAGACTTTATGTCTGATAGTAACAAGCGAACGTTCACACCGAAAGCTTCATGTGCGAAGAACGACCGGTTTTCCCTTTCCGTGCGTATTCTGCATTCAAGCCGTTCTAGTTTCCAGTAATCGTCGTGAACTTTGATCGTTTTGCCTCGCGCCTTCTCTTAACGTGATTCAGTGTTGATCGTTTTCAGTGTTTCTTTCCTCAACTATGGGGAAGAAAGGAGGTAATCGAAACAAACCGAAAGATGGTTATGACAGGCCGAACAAACCTCGTGGAGGTTTGTCAAGATTTTTGAAGTTAATGCTGAAAATCTACGTTTCAGAGGCTGGACGTGTAACAAATGCAGATGATTCGGATGCCTTCAGTGAAGCAGGCTCCGAAGTTACTCACCTCACGCTTGATGATGACATGACCAGCGTTATCGGAGAAGAAGGTAGGCTCATTACTTTACTGTCCTACGCCCTCGCAATTCAATTCAAGCTAGATATAATCGTTATGTTCCTAGCGTTCCCTTTTCTATCCTTCCAGTTTCTTTTCTTGCTAGACCATACTTTTCAGAAAATTTGGAGGAAGATGATGCATTTGGCGATTCTCCGCGCGATCGCCTGGAAGAATTCCTTGATAACGCCTCTCACAAAAAGTAATAAGTCTATATTCTTTTTGAAATGTGTAACGCGTCACCTTATTCAGTCCTGCCATTCGCACTGCCGCTGTCAAGAATATTCAGCTTCTTCTGAGCAAATATTACATGTACGAGACTCTGGACAAATGGAAGACATCAGTCGTCGAACTCATTGAAAAAAATATGAAGAAATCTGAAGCGGAAGCTGTGTTGATGTCCACGTTGGCTGCACTTCTCAGCATTCAGATGGGTCAGTTGCTTACTTTAATTGGTTTTTAAGTCGATTTTTCCATTTTAAAACTGATGGAGCTGATAATCAACTAATTTTAGGAATGGATATTGGCACCAGCTTAGATCAGGTTCTGACTATGATGCGTCAAATGTGTGCCGACCCCTCACAGCCAGAGATTGTACGTGCTAACTGTGCTTCAGCTCTTGGGATTTGCGTCTACTTGTCATCAGAGCAACAGCCACAGATCGAGGACACTATTCAAATGTTGAAAACCGTTTGGTCGTCCATTAAGGCGAATACTTCGTCGAGCACGTTGTTTAACGTTGCCATGTCTTCGTGGTCTCTTCTTGCCGAACGTGTAAGAAGATTTTTAACCGTTATTTGGCTGATTTATCCGTTGTAGAGTTCGAATGTGCGTTCTGCTGTTAACGAACACACTAAGATAGTATCTTACCTCGATTCTCCGTCATTGGATGTTCGTGTTAGCGCTGGAGAATCTCTAGGCTGCATTTATGAAATCGCTGTGAACAACATTGACAGCGACTATACGTTTCCCAGTCACGACCACATTGTCGAGAAACTCGGGGAACTGGCTACGGACTCTGTTAAATACCGTGCGAAAAGGGACCGTCGAATCCAACGGTTCACGTTCCGACAAATCCGCGACTTCCTTCGAGGAGGCGAGGCACCGACAGTTACGATCAAATTTGGGAACGAAGTGTTGGAGATAGTGGCACTCCAAGAGAAGCTCATCTACGACATGTGCTGCAAGTTCTTACATGGTGGAATGAACTCTCATTTAAAGTCAAACGAGCTTATCCGCGACGTTTTTGATCTTGGACCAGTGTGCGAGGTAGCTGAATCTGGATCGAAACTAACAAAACACGAGCGCGTAAGCTTGAAACTGTTCGAACTCAATAAGGTAACCGATGTGTATTTCAGCTCATCCAGCAACGCGACATTGACCGTACCCGTAACATGCACCGAGCAAAGCAACGCGACAAGAGGTCCGCTAATTTCGACTAGAGAGAATTCGCTACAAGCTCACGAGACATTTATCTTTATACTGATTGATTTGCACTTGTTGTAATACACGTTTTTTAGTAAATATCCAGTAAATTTGTAGGACAAAGACGAGCTTTCCCTATGGGAGATAGGTTTTTCTTATTCCATCTATAATTTTCAACGAAGACTGAAGAAAATCGCGCAAGGATTGGAGAATCGAGAATGGAGTGTAGTGCTGTAAACTATCACTGTTCTGCTTCTTGGGAACTTGGGCTGGTTCCGATATAGCGTGAGATTCCATAGTTCGAACAGTCTGTCCCTTGATGGATACGGTGCCCTCCTCTATCGTCGTCTCCTTGATGGAGACTATCCTGAAAACCCGAAAGCATTTCCACTTTTCAAGAGCGGAAGAATCCAGACGGTAGGATCGCCCGAGAAGTACGGTAGGATCGCGGGTACGGTAGGATCGCCCGAGAAGTCTTCTCGAGGACAACGAACTGCTACGCCGACACAAGCGATCTTTTCTTTCAGGAGCATTTCGACATGAATTGCGTCGTCGTGGTGGGTCCCTTTTCTCAAACTGAATCTCCAGCGCCACAGCAAAGAATTTGACCTTCCTACTTGTCACCGATTAGTTTTTTGTACCCGAAGAAGATAAGGCCACTATAAAAGGAAACTCTCTTCGCCAGCTCCGAAGACTGATGACACAGTGTCGGAGCGTCCCTATCCATGAGTTCTGAGAAACTACTTCTCCAGCGCCTTCCTCTTTAGCGTCTGCCCTGCTTTGATCTCCTACTTAGCCGCCTTCTTCAACAGAGTCGCTCTCAGCGTCCACACTGCACGATATGAGCGTCGGCCCCTTCACATATCCTTTATGTACTGTGCATTGTGCTCCATTGGAGAAGAAAACGGTTTGCATCCAACGAAAAGAATAGATGGGGCGAACGGTTGGAGCACAAATTCCTGTTCGGGTAAGATACCCTGACTTCAATACCAAACAGCTTTTCCCTTCTACAATAAACGTTGTCTTTATGTAAAAGGGCTTGATTGGGTGGTGCGACTGACTGTGAGCTTTCTGTAAAGTCAGCTACTGAAATTTCAAAACGCCCGCGGTGTCCAAATGAAGCACCTTTCGAATAGTGAACGTTATTTAGATGATACCTTGTATAGTGAAAATCGGCGATGAAAAGGCAGATTTAATGTGACAACTGCAATACGTCTCAATAGAAACCAAAACAACGAACAAACATCAACAACTTTCAGGAAATTCAGAGGAGCATTCTAAGCTTCTGTCTTGGCGGCAGTTTCCGTACCCTTCTTGGCGGTCTTCTTCTTAGGTTTAAGGGAAGATGTAAGAATGTTCTTAATTTCGGGCTTCTCAATCTTGATAGCGCTTTCAACGACATCAGTGTCCAAGGGAATGGAGCAGGTCTTCAGAAGTCCACTGGGTTGGATGATCACCGTAGCCTTGAATTGGGCTACAAATGATCCCTCGGCATCAGCGAACACCTAAAAGCTCATGTAGCGCCTAAAGGAAGTGGTGGACATACCGGGAACGCCTTCAGAAGGCCATGGCGTTCGCACTCATTTACGGCCATCTTCGCCTTGTTTTCGTCGTCACAGTCGCGGAGGTTGAACAGGAGAGTACCGTGCTTCAACGAAACATCAGAATAGAACGTGCGCGACGCCTTCATTTTTAGGTTGTACACGGCTTCCTCTAGTCTCCGGTACACTGTAGTTCTTGCGGTGTGAGGCTTGGCCTTTCCTACAATGACGGCGTATGAGTGCTTTAAAATGTACTATTCACTTACCTTCGCCGGTGGACATGAAGATATCAACGGCGTAAACTTCATATTTTTCAAAATCGTGGGACTCGATCTTCGTCTTTTGTTCTTCCGAAGGGTTCACGACAATGAACTTGTCGCCGTCGATAAGGTTCTGCTCCACCTGATGAGAAAGCATGTTTTCAACAGGCTTCACGTTGTACACAACGGCGATGTCGTCGATCATGGCAGATACTTCAGTGCTCTTGAATTTTCCGGCATGAAGCATGCGCACAGCCGTTTCCATAGCATTGTACGCGGCCACAATGACGTCGGCTTTAGGTCCAGTAACCTTGTTATCCTAAATGAGTGACTAGGGTTAGGGTTTTCAACTGATAGGTGTTTAAATTCATAGGATTATACTGAAGGGCCTATAACTTTTGACCACACTGACGGGGAGAACGGAGAACCGATGGGCCTAGGGCGAATCGGACTCTTAAAGTGATTCACATGTCACGTTCCTCAAGCCCCTTTTTGTTCGATTGCGAGGGTAAATAAGGCTAGTGAGAAGCAGAGCTGTGCTAATCACGGATCCGAAGCCATTTTTCTTCAACTTTTTCTTTTGTTGTAATCCTGTTTTTTTGTTGGATCACACAGAGCTGCGGTAGCTAAACAGGGAACAGAAAAAAAGGGATACAGAAAAAAGGAAAAAGTTGAAGAAAACAGGTTTCGGATCCGTGATTAGCACAGCTCTGGTGAAAAGGGACGGTCAAGCCCCATCCTAGATTCGACTCTCATCGACGCTTTCCCATTAGGTCCTCCGACCCGTCGGCATCACTGGAACTGAGCACTAAATCTGACAACAAAGATCCGATGAATTCACTGGAGGATAAAGGCAGGAATGTTCAGAATCCCATGCGGCCCATCTCTATTTGTGACAAAAAGAATGTAGGAAGGATTTCATACCTTTGAGGCGCCGACAACGACGGTGTGGGCGCAGGTGCCGATGAATCCGTCAATATGGACTCCCAAGTCGATTTTAACCATGTCACCTTCCTTGAGGATGGTATCCGGATCACTTGTCAGAGGGGCATAATGACAAATGACGTTGTCAACGGAAATGCAAACGGGGAGGGCGATTCCGCGCTTCAGTTTCTTGTCCTTCTTGTTGAAGTTGGCGGTTAATTCGACAATACGCTTGTCTCCCTCAGTGCACAGTTCGGTGACACTGGCACCAGCGACAATCTTGGGAATAATCTCCTGGAAGTGTCCATTAAAGGCGCATCCTGATGGGCAAGTAGCATACGGTCATAACCTGTTCGGCCAACTTTCCTGCGTTAATGTACTTGTTTAGGACAACATCGTTAGACGGGGTGAGCTTCTCATGCTCAGATCCATGGCTACTGCAGCTACTTTCACTATCGTGCTTGGTGCGAGATGCCATCTTAATCCTGTAAAAAACAACAGCGGACGTTAGGACGTAAAAATATTGGGTCGGTAGTCTAATAAGCTTCAAGCTTCGAGGTGCGATATATTTCGGTGAATCTATTGCATGTATGTCGCAAAGTATAGAAAGTTAGCTTTGTACCAGCTGTACTTTAACAACGCTACTTTGTCCGGTTAAAAGGTTATCGCGGATCAGCTATGCTCGAATTAAGGAAAAATATACGAAAATTCGCTTAGAACTTTCGAGCTCCGTACAAACATATCGGTAACGACTTTAAGCGAGAGATTTTTGATCTTTTTGTAGGGAATGGGGTAACAATAATTACACAGAAGACATAATAAGGTATTCTCCTGGCTTTGGTGAAATATAGAGGCGCTTGGCTTGCACAGCTTGTGGAAGTCTTTCATCTTGGTCTTGCCACGTCTGGAGGATTAGGTTAACGATTGCAGCGTACAAATCTCATCTCAAAAAATAGAAACAAGTTTAGCGTCAAGCGAAAACAACTGACAAAAACAGGGACGTGTAAACAACGTGGCCGGACACAATCTATACTTCCCGGCTTTCCGTTCAATTCGATCGAAAGACGTACGGTAAGAAATCTCGTCGAGACACACCCAATTTGAAGTCTCCTTGTTGAGCAACTGTGTATATATGGGGGAGCCCAGGAATCCGGGTTTCGAGTGACTTGGAAATTATAAGCGGACGAGAGCCGTTACAGGTGCTACCTAGCTTCGATATGTTACGCGAGCGAACGTGTAGTTCACCTACTCTGGAAAGAAGATTTCAGTTCTTTCACTTGGTGTGTGGCCGAGCTCACATAACGTCTAGATAGTATCCTTACACAAAAAGTGCAAACGACATCGGTCAAGAAAGCTCAATGGCAAATAAGTCAATACAGCTTACGGAAAATACAATAAACCAAAGGCAGTCTGAATGACGCTGATGTTGAATATCGGCACTAGTCGGGTTTAACCGTCCCTTTTGAAATAACCGTCCCCTTAAAATTTAACCATCCCCAAAAAACCATCAACCGTCCACTGAAAAATTTAACCGTCCCTAGATGAAATCAACCGTCCAATATATCCAATTTAACCGACTTATTTATCGATGCGATACACTAACAG
>KN171488.1:0-14538 GCA_000757755.1 Steinernema glaseri
TCGCTGGTTCGAATCCGGCTGGTTGGAATCATTTTTTTCTCATTCCAAACTTTTTTTTATTTTTTTTTCTTCTTTTCCTTTGGTCTTCTTTCCCTACTTGTGACCAGGGATGTGCGGAATTCCGTTTCCGGATACCGGAAATTTCCGGGGTTTTTGGCGATTATCGTTTCTGGAAAAAAGACAAAAAATACGGAAATTTTCAACCGGAAATCCTAAAAATGTAGGGATATGCTGAATTTGTGGTGAGTTAGCGGCTCGAAAAAGCCGTCTAACACGTGTAATCTATGTGCCTATAACCTTTTAGAAGCTAAATGAAGTTAAAAGCAAAATAAAAATTAACAAAAAAATTTTTTTTCCGTCTTCGGATTGCGGAAATTTCCGCACATCCCTGCTTGTGACTGTAGAACTGACCTGATCGTGAACTTGATGTTGCCCCAGAGGCCCAGTCCATGCGCCTTCTTTTTCGACGTCATCGAAGGATCGACTGAAAGGAGAATTGAATAATTTAAGCAAATGACAGCTGTAAAGGAGCGAGGCATTGCTTGTGTCTTTCTATTTGATAGACCGAAAACAAGAGAAGGAGAGGGGGATCGCAGCAGCTACATGGCTAACATCTAATGCTGGGTTTGGGCGTTCGAAGTGAAGGATGCTTGGAGAGGGGTGATAATTAGCAAGCGAGGGGAAATTGTAGGGAGAAGTCAGTTGGAAACACAGAGTTTAATCAATTACTGCCTCCTCGGATGCGCTGTTGCTCAGAAGTAGAAACAAAGCAAATCAAGAAAGCGTTCTCTTGAAGGAGCTCATGTGGAAGCTCCTCATATTGGCATGAAAGCGATAAACACCCGCTGAGGAGGGTCTGCAAATTACAGGGGTTGAGATGGATGGCGTGAACTCGAGCCAATCTCATAACATAGGAATGCCCTTTCGTGGCCAGAGATGGGCTCCGAGAGAACAACATGTAAGCTTATTGTGTGTTACCTAATTCTAGCATAGGTCTATCGCCAAAAATTAGCTAAACTGACTAATTTCTTTAGATGATTTACAAAATTCTGGAGCGTATATACGCCCGTTAACGGTTATACAATCTAATTCAGATGGAAGCGAAGACAAAAAGAAGAAACAACCCTTTGAAACCCTTTGACCTTCCCAGTCAACATAACCAAACAGCATTTGTACCCTGAGGACGCAATGTGAGACTACTGTAGCCCACTGCAAATTCCAATTTGTGTCCCAGGTCTGCCGCAAAAAAATAGATAAACTGACTAATTTCTTTAGATAATTTACACAATTCTGGGGCGTGTATAAGCTCGTTTATACGGACTGCCGCAAAAAATAGCTAAATTTACTAATTTCGTTGCATGACTTACAAAATTCCGGGGCATGTATACCCGATAACGGTTCCACAATTTAATTCAAATGTAAGTGAAGAGAAAAAGAAGAAAAAACCCTTTGAAACCCCTTGACCTTTCCAGTCAACATCACCCGACAACGATTGTACCCTGAGGGCGCAATATTAGATTACTGTAGTCCACTGCAAGTTCCAATTTGTGTCCCATTCCGTCCACTCCACTCTCCATGACGCGGTCGCTGCCTCTCGCCCGTTCCTCCCTGCAGAGCGCCTCTGTAGACACTTGTAACTGTCTAGACAGAGTTTTGCATGGCCAAAGTCCTTAAATGCGCAGAGTCTCTGCAGAGCGCAGTCCACTCGGCTAACGTCCGATAGTGCGCTCGCCAGTTTCCACCGCCATGGGATTCTTCATGCTCTTCGTCCTGGCCGTCCTGCTCGCCATCTGCGGCGCCTACAAGAACGGCTTCTTCGACCACTACATCGCCCGCGCCGAGGAGATCAAGCGCCAGAAGGAGAAGGAGCAGCAGAAGGAGAAGGAGAAGGAGGACGAGACCGCGAAGACGCAGTGATGGGAGGACCACCTTTAGGAGCGGAAGATACTCGCTTTTGTGTATGAAGAATTCTTTGGATAAATGGATGTACTCTTGTGCTGTTTTCATGGGATAGAGAATTGGGTAGGAATCAAGGTTCTCTGACCAGAGATGGGTAGGAGCTGGGTTTTTTAATTTGTTTTTTAAAAATGGATTTCTAAGAAACGAGCCACCTCGGCTTTAGACGATGCTTTGTTTGGACCTTAAAAGTCTCCATAGGTCGATCCAAAGTGGACTCAAAAGTTCTATGGGTCGAGAATTCTGTGAGCTTCTTATTATATTCTACATGCACGGCTGAATTCCTTAGATTCGAGGAATGCAGACAGGTAATTGAAGCGCCCTTTAACAAAGGACTTTGTAAAGATCATCGAAGACTTCTGATATCGATTCTGACTCGCCCCAAAGGCACAATTTCACAAAACTCCGAGACATGTAAAAGGCGAATGTATTTCTGGACCATTCCCTCCTCCTCAGCTAGACCACCAACATATGTATACGTTCCACACATAACGCTGAATAAGCATCATTTGGGGCGCGAAACGAAGCTTCTCCGCGTTCCTAATGGGCCGCTTGGTTTTCGAAAGACGATTGAAGAGTGCTGTTAAATATGTATTCAGTGCGCCCAGATGTCCGCGGGCATCGGAGTACACAAATTTATGCACGCGCTCCGTTCCCCTGGGATGGAATCTGCCAAGAGAAGAGTACAGTATTATCTTTCCATACTGTAGTTCAGTCAGCTAGTATCCTTAAGTTTACATCCTCTCTGAGCACTGGAAGACACTCCATCTTCCATGCTTATCCTAATGTAACTGATTGGCTAGATAATGTGGGCATATTTGGGCAAAAGCGTGCGGAGTGCTATGTTTATTTATATTTTGTTTAAGTGTACTTTAAGCTCTCCTAAATCCACTGTTTTCTTAAATTCCTAAACTCCTAAAAAAGGCTTCATTTTTCACCTTATCTTCTTAGGATCTTCCCTTACTGTGGCCTAACACCCTTATTTCCTATCCCTATGTTTCCATTCGTCACAGATGAAACACTCTTTGAACGTCAAGCATAACCAGTAGCAAACTCTTGGACACCTCCCTGACAGGGTAGTCCAAGCAACGGCGACCCACCTGAGGACAGCGCGCTCTGTGACGGTTCGCCAGCGTCCAACTTGAGCTGATATCCCGAGTCGACGGTGGGCAGCGAAGACACACAGGTGAGCACATCTGAAATGGGAAGGTGAGGCGGGCGGCGAGAAGACACGAAACGGTGAGTCAGACGCCGCGACGGGCCTCTCGCTCGGCGACGGCGGTTCATCGGCGCGTAAAGCCGAGGAGACAAAGCAATCAGGAAGCCGTCGGGTCGGCTAATGGCCATCCAGAGACAATGTGACCGAGGGTTCGATATTGCGTGAAGGAGGGTGTTATCAATTACGCCTAGAGTCGACACAAAATGCACAATTCGTTTTGGGATGGAACCGGATGGTGCGCATTTGGAAAGGGTGAGAAGACCGGAAAAATGGTTTTGTCACCTTTGGTTGATGTGGTCCCTCCAAATACACAATCTAGGCACAATTCTAGGCAAGAAGTTCAGGGTTTCATATTGGTGGCCCACTAGATCAGAAAAAAAGGGCAGGAAAGCGGTTTTGTCACCTCGGGTGGATGTGATCTCTCGAGATATACAACCAAACCACAATTCTAAGCTATCTCATATTGGTGGTCCACTAGAACACACCACTGCCCTTCCCAAGCTTAGGAAATATATGCCACTTTCGTTATATGCGGTTTCTAGAGGCACAATTGACCTTCTGAGAGCAGTCAAGAGGTTAGTGGACACAAAAAGGCCAAAGAATCTGTGTGTAAAGAATCTCTCCGCGATGGTGTGGAACGGGGAGCGAACGGAATTGCATCTGCTATGTATAAAAGGAAAACCTGTCCGATGCCCTTCCGCGTTTTAAAACTGTTTAAAATAGTTAAATGAAACCGGTTATTGTGAATTCTAGAAAGCGGTGCTAAATTTATCGCGGTTCATGGCGGACGATGTGACTGTAAAGACCGGCTACAGAGCGTCTCAAAATGAAAATATGCGTTTTAAACAAAAGCAGCCCTAGTTTTGTGGACGTTGCGCCAGAGAATTCTCAAAAATACACTTAAAACATTAAATTTTGTCCATGAGCCAGAAGCTCAAGAATGCTCAGTGGACACTGAATGGAACGCTGCGTGCGATCCATCTCGCATGGCTCCAGTTTGGGTCCAATTGCTTCCACTAAACTACTCTCATCCGAAATTAGTTTTATTCAATTATGACGTGATTCGTTTCTCGGTAGATGGTCCAAGGGAACTCTGGGATGAATGCCCTCCGCCAAGAGATCGATGCCTATCACCGAGAAAACATGTCGGCCTCCAAGGGCTCAATTCTTCACCCTCGAAGTCACACAAACACTCTCATTGAAGTGGCGGCGCTAATCAAGTGGAACGCGTGGATTAGACTTTGTTTTCTGTCTACTAGAGGCGAACCCACCTCTCAATGGCCTTCTTCGGAGGAAGAGCGGCGAGCTGCCCACCGAGCGGGGCGTCTTCGGCTTCCGGCGGCGCTCCTGGCGCTCCGGAGACTCGTGGAGCGAGGAGGGCGGCGTCGCCGTCGTGTCGTCTTCTGCGCCATCGGACTCCGCCGGCGACTCGCACATCTACGACCGCTCTGCAAGAGATTCACGGGGTGATGCACTCGATAGGCGCGATTCGCGATTGGAGATCGAGGAAGCACGGAGAGAGGAGTTCAACATGGATGGAACCAAGTGAATCATGAGGTTCGGGTTTATAAGATCACCATGCCCCGGGATACAGCATTCTTTTGCGTAGAATAGAAAGGAAACAGGTACATAGAGGTGTATAGACATGCAAACACGGAACGAAGCGAATCACACGGTAACTCTGGAAGATATGGGTTCGCCGCTATTAATCCAGCAAAGGCAGGGTAAGTTACCTAGAGATGTCGTGGATTCATAGCATTTATGGAAACGGAAAAGGGTACATAGAGGTGTATACTTCAGTTGGTTTCCTCACTTCTTCATAGCGTTGACCTTTTCTCTCGCAGAGTCAAAGTGGATGAACCCTCTACAGCCAAGAATGTCAATATATTCACTTAGAAACCCCTTAAACACTTGAGTAGATCGCCCGCCCTCTGTGCTCCATTATTAATGCACCTCTCCAGAGTTCCCTGAGCCTCCACTCCGTGGACGTCGTTCCCCAAAGAAGAGCCATCGGCTTTGGCGACTCACCGAGAGAAAACAAAGCCCAAAGACGTGTGGCCAAAGACACTCCAACACTGACATATTGGAGCTCTCGCGCGACTGAATGAGTCACAAACACGAAAGGGCCAAGTAGGCTGGCTCCAGCCCGGAGCCCGTTGTGGACGACCCTGACAACGATGTGTGGGCGCAGTTTAGGCGATTTTAAATAATTCAGAGGCGGAACAGGGACTATGCAGCTTTCTAGGACTTGCACTCGCTTGAGAAGTCGAAACTTCGAACACACGCCGCGGCAAAGCTTGGAAATAGACAACAAACATAGAGTAAAAGGATCACGAATCTCAGGTCCACTCTTGACGACCTGAGCCAAGAAAACGGGTGATTGGAATCGCGTATCCAAAAGATCATCGGTTGGCCCTGTGAATCTAATAAAATACATGGGAAGAACACATAGTTTTCAATCAAAGCAGAAAAACTAAACCTGGAATATCCTACACGCCAGTCCCACCCTTAGGTGCCAATACTGCTCGAACATCGGAAACAAACTAAGCAACCGATTTGTCCTTTCTCAGCTCCAAAGGTGGCGCCTTTCGAATCCAAGAAACATGTGGACAGTGTAGAATGTGCATGGGTCACAATCAAAACCCTAAAAGCGAGTCTGTTTGCGAGTCCTTTCCTACCTTCTAGGACTAATTACCTTGCAATTTACGCCGTCCAGCCTGAAAACATCTGGTTAAGTCGCTAATTTCATTGATTAGTGGTCAGAAAGTGCATAAAATCTAGGTCTCCTAGAATAGGCAGCTTTTTTAGAGCAAAAACAGCCATCTTACCCTGGAAAGTCCACTGACCGTCAAGTAGCGAAGAGTCCTTCCTCGCGAAAACAAGTCAAAGTCGGAAACTCGCGCGTCTGTCCGACTGCTCGGGGAGAACTTCCCAGCCTCGGGATTAATATACGCTCAGCACAGCATAAAACAACATTCCCACACACTTTGCTTCTTCAGCGCCTATAAACACTCCCAACGACCGATGAGGCTTCCCACTTCCCGTTCGATGCCTTTTCTTCGCTGATTTACTGTCCATTTTATTATATATTTATTCAGCTATTGACTTCAGTGAATATAGATGAAAATCCCTGTCAAAAGTAGCCTGTTAGAAGACCCAACCCCGATCTATTCTTGCCAGAAACCTTTGGCTCTTAAATGGTTGAACAACAAAAGAGCAAAAATTAGCACAAAAGTGCTTAAAGAGAATTTGAAAAGCTCTTACGAAGTCATATCCCTCTTGTTCTCCGACCTCTTTCCTGTCCCCATTTGTCTCTGCTACCTGTCCCCTAAGCCATCTCCTTCTGGGGACCTTCTGGGCAGTGCACCCTGGAGAGTGTTCCCGACAGAATAGATGAAAAAGCGGCCATAAAAGTGGCCGTCGAGCGATAGGCGCAACAGGACGAAAACACATTGTCCAAACACGGACAATTACGCCGCTGAGGACTCCCGGAGGTCAGAGATCGGCGGTGAAAACAGAATCGCAATTTCGTCGGAGCGACGCTCGACTCTGAGAAGCCAATTATGGAGCGGAAGTTGGACTTCGCTCCTAGAGCGATAGGTCTCAAGATAAAGTGGGAAATTGTGATAATAATACGGCACAGAAAAGTGGCAGTGCAGGGACATCGTGTTAAGAACATGCGAGCCGGAACATGGCAGAGATATCGTGCTGAGACCGCTCTAATAAAAGGGCCCATTGACAGCTGGACTTATAAATAAAACAGAGCACACTGACAGCCAAGAAGGAAAATGCTCTGAATCCACGACGTCTATAGGTCACTCCGCCTTTGCCCGATTAAGGCGATTAATAGAGCGGCGAGCCCATATCTTTCAGATTTATGGTCCCACGACGAAAGAAAGGGCCACCAACAGGGACAGCTGCACCGCTTCCGGAACGATTCGCCAAGTCGGCTTTTGCACTTCAAACAAAGACACTTCGAGAGGAAGAGCACAAATGAGCAATCTGGACGGCTTCTTGAGATGGCCGCCTGCAGAGTAATCGTTAAAACACTCAAAACACTGCGCGCGCTTTGTTCACACGCACGGGCGGCCTGGAACGCGGCGCTTGTGCTTTCCCACGGCCACAAAAGGAGGCTTTGGAGAAAAGCGGTCCACGAGGAGAGAGGCGACATTCTCGTAGGAAGTATGGGAAATTGGCAAATGAATCATACCTACTTGAAGGCAGACTTTACTGTTCAGCTTTTTGTGGCTCAAACGGGTGAGAAGGCAGACGAGTCAGATGTCGGTTCATGAACCCACAGAGGATAGGAGGCTTGAAGGAAGAGAGGGGACAGTTTCTAGCATGAATCCAATCGCTGACTGAGATTCACCTGAATCAAAGGATTATCATTGCTACCACATTGCTAGTGTGGAAACGCTTAGAGCAGCCACCAAAGCTGGAGTTATGCTGCCTATGGCCATCATCTCCCCTTTGCTCGTCGCTTTCATGCAATTCCTCATGTGATGAACCATGATTTGCTTGCTGTACCCATCTGATGTTCGTAACTGAACAAGGAGTGTTGCAATTTATTTCCCGCTTCATTGATATCTTCGAAAAGCAATGAATGAAAAGGGAGAAGAACGGAAAGGAAGAGGAACTCCGACTCCGAAAGCTAAGCCGACCCCACGAGACATCGGCTAACAGGTTGTTACTCACATCCGACAAACGATTTGGCGACCTTCTCTCCCACAGAAGCTCCACCTCTACGCTCTCGCAGGATGAAGACCTCAACGCTCCTCCTTCTGGCGCTCAACGCCACTCTTCTCCCCTCTTTGACCTACGGAATCTGGTGCTATCTGGACGCCACAGATGTTCAACCGAATTACCAGCCTGGCCGGCACTGGTGTAAGTCAGATTATTGTACGCTGCTAATAGGTTCGTTCAGTATCTACTACTTCATCTTTCATTAAAATTGATTTAGAAGGTAACAAAAAAGTGCACAGATGTGGAGATAAGAAATTCTGCGGCGTAAGTTTTCGAGGTTGTAAGTTTATAAGTAACTATTATGTGTTTGCAGAAGGCCAAGTACGAGGAACTGCTCCTCCCAAATGGTAGGAGACAAGTCCTTGGCTGCTGCACTGAGAACATGTGCAACATAACCGAGGAGACGCTTCAAGAAAGCGTCAACAGTGGAGCTATTTTGCCCGTGGTCATCCTCGCCCCTCTGCTCACCGCCTTCATGCAGTTCTTTCTCTAGTAATTGTTGCGTTTTGTTTGTTTGTAGTGTCGATCTAACGATTGTATCTGAATAAAGATTGTTGCAATTCATTTGCTCCCTAAATGTGTCCAAAAACTAAGGGAAATAAAAATAGAAAACCGGGAAGGAAAGGGAACTCAGAATCCAAGGAAATCAAACATTGAATTCTTCAATTAATGTAGCAAACAGTGATGTATATAGCCCGTATAGCCCTATAACCCATATATATGAATCTCCACGAGGTAAGAGCAAAGCGACCAGAAAAGGCCATCCCCAACCAACCTAAGCAACACGCACATAACGCAACCCACGGCAGACGTGTCGCGGGATACGATTTCTACCTGTGACCAAGAGATCGCCTTTGCACTTCCAAAATGATCTTCATGAAGGCACAGACGTAAAGAATCCAATTGGAAAGAAGCCCGTCGCCGGCGGAGAAGACAAAATAAGCCTTGAGTCATGGGCTAGCATCAGAAAGGCATCGCTCACCCCTTTCGATGTTTTTGTTTGGAGCTTTTAGGTGTGTTTGTGAGCTGTATCCATTCAACTTCGGGTGATTCCCGGAAATTCATAAATATGCCATGCGTGACTGCATCTGGGGGAAGGAACAGATGGAAATGAGATAAAGGGGCTCAGGGAAACGTCAATTTAAGGGTGAAAGAAGCATTATGACTGATACTGGAGAGCCCAAACTTGAATCGAATCATTTCTGGGAGGGAAAAAGGTACAAAAAGGTACATTTCTCTAAAAAATGTGGTGAACCTACAGCTTCTTCTAACAGGGTGTGATCCAAAAAGCCTACGGTTGACAGAGAAGCTCACATGGGGTAAAAGCAGAAGGACCCTTCCAAAAGACCAATCCAAAAGGATACAACGATATAAGACATGTAGTAGCGATAAAATGCACGACGAGAAAACATAAAGTCCAACATCTCAATCCTCTAAGAATAAGCAAGTAGGAAATGCAGGGAGCGTGGTAGCCACGTGACAAGACCAAGAACCTGTGACCACAAGATTGGCTGGAGACACTAAACAGCCGTTTTTTCAACAGGTTCTTGTGGTTTATGTGATGAGCGAAAAGAAGGGAACATGTCAGATGAATAATATGTACGCGCGTGGGATCCAAAGTGCGTTTCGCATCGTTGCAAGATGCTCAATGGCGCGATCTTAGGAACCTCCCCTCCTCCTAGAATGTCGACAACATTCTCGCTTGAGTGTTCTCCGCTCAAGCGCGTCTTGCCTCACTCAACCTACCTTCCTAAGGCATTTCCCACCTCTGGACTTGGCCTACACTTCTTCTACATGTTTCCACGAATCTAAGCCACTTCTAAGGTCCAAAAAGGTTCGGCGTTTCAAGTGTCAGAGCCAGCTTGATGCCCTCTAGGACAAAAACAATCGATCAGAACCCCAACCCCCCAAGGACCCAACGATCCCAAAAACGATCCTATCGCCGAGTAAGTCAATTAAAACGCGGCACGTCGGGAGAACAATAGCCAAGGAGGCTCAGGAGTGGCCACTAATCCGGACCAGCCAAAAGGCGCCTAAAGGGAGGCCCTGAGGGGAATTGATCGACACCAGCAGGCTCCGCGAACGCTTCCGATGCTCCCGTCGGGTGCGCTGAGGCAATATGGCGGCAAAAGTCGCGGCGTGGGCTCGCTTCTGGGCTCGAAAAGGCTCGTGGCGACGAATTAAAGCGCGCGCCGCGCTTTTCCTCGTCGGCGCCTCTTAAAACAATTATCGGCTGGGACGTCGCCAGGGACGTCGCGTGAACCCTGAGCCTAAGTGGAGCGCCTCCGGGAAACGAAAACATGATGAGCGCTTCTCGCGTTGGTGACTAACGAGCCGCAACTTTGTTTGTTTGAAGGAGACAAAGAGAGGCGAAGGAGCGTGGCCGTAAGCCTTTTAAGCTCGCCTTCGGCCACTCCCTGGGACAGTGAGCTGCGTCTTAAGAGTTACTAATCACCTTGCTGAGGGTCCCGCCCCGATTGGTCCCTTTTTTGAGGGGAAGGTGCTGGAAGGAGGCTTCTTTTACTGATTGTGGTTGAGGCCAATAGGTGACCGGCAAGCAACGCAAATATCCTTTGCAAAATAGCACGAAAATTGAGTTCCTTCTTTCACGCCTTCTTCTAAGAAGTTTCCCACAGCCAGTAAGGACATCCTTTTAATCCGCATTCCACGTCAGTTCCTCTCCTCATAAAGCAATGAGTGACGTTCGTTTTGTGTCTCTACATCTCCGTTCAAAGGTTAAAAGATCAAAAGTTCAAGGATATATCGCAAAGGAGATCAAACAGCACCAAACAAAGTTAGAAACGGCGTCAAGCACTACAAACAACGCCACTATTGGACACTATTGGTTTTCCGTCACCCGACGAATTCATCAAAGCCCACTAAGGGAAAAAAACAACAATCGATGGGAGAATAGGCACTTCCAGGCTGCAAAAGTGGAGTGCTAAAGGCCAATAGTGGTGACTCTTTGCCTCAACAACGACCCCTTCGGCTAAGGCGTCGTTTTTTTCGGAAAAACAATGATTATCGGCGTAACGTAATTAGTAACGCAGACCTATCGCGCCACCCAATATATTCCCAATGCGCGCGCTCGCGCTCTGCCTCCTCCATGCATAATTCATGGGTACACGTGCGACCAAGATGTTTCAGAGGTTGGAGAGCGGAACTGCGATTAATTATGAATTGAAAGAAGGAGGAAAAAGAATTCCAACCAGCCGGATTCGAACCAGCGACCTAAGGATCTCCGACAACACTACAGTCCTCCGCTCTACCAACTGGCTATGGTTGGATACTCTCCCACGTCCGTGGAATCACATATGAACAGAAGGTGGAGGTCAATTATGCGACGCCACATCACTTCTTCAAGTACCGACGCCGTGGAATCATCCAACCATAGCTCAGTTGGTAGAGCGGAGGACTGTAGTGTTGGCGGAGATCCTTAGGTCGCTGGTTCGAATCCGGCTGGTTGGATATTTTTGGAACCTCGACGAGCTTCTTGCATCAGTTAAACACATAAATGTTCCAATCAGGGCCTGGGCAACGAAGAGAAAGCTGCAGCTTAAAATTATCCATCGAAAAAGGTCAAAAACAAGAAGGACAAGTAGCTGGATTAGCACCCTGGACACTGGCTTAAGATGGCCCATTGGTGCTTAGGCTTAGGAAGAGCTGTGTCGAATTACCAAAGTTTATTATTAGTGACTTATTATTATTAGCTGTACAAGGAGAACATGGAGAGTGACGTAGTTTCGTGATCAGTTGTCGTGGAAGAACCATTCTGGCGGTTCGACGAAGAACACACCTCCATCCATGGCACAGTAGGTTGGGCACACCTACAAACGGAGGGTTAAATACATCTTCAGGATCAGAGGCTTACCCCCTTCATTCCATCTTCTCCGGACTCGCCGACGTTTCCCAATCCTCCTGGCGCTCCCCTCTGGCCAGGCATTCCGTTCTCTCCGGACGGCCCTCTCCTTCCTGGCGGGCCAGGAGGTCCGTCGATCCCGGGCATTCCAGGAGGGCCAGGGGGCCCCTGATCTCCTTCATCTCCAATGACTCCAGGAGGGCCCGGGATGAATGGCGTAGGTTGGGCGTCCTCTCCAGGATCTCCGACGTCTCCGTCGATTCCTGGGATTCCCGACGGTCCTCTCAGGCCCTGGGGGCCTATCTTCCCGTCTTCTCCCTTCTTGCCGAAGTTCCCCATGACTCCCTGAGGTCCCTTCTCCCCTGGAGGTCCTGGCATTCCCGGCACGCCCTGGACTCCTTGAGGGCACTGGTCAGGGCAGAGCTTCTTGTAGTCGATTGGAGGACTACAGGGAAGACGAGCGGGCATTCCAGGAGCGCCAGGCGCTCCAGGAGATCCCTTCAGGCCCGGTCGGCCAGGAAGACCCGGAGGTCCTGGCGCGGCTTCGCATCTGCACTCTTCCAACGGCTCGAAGTTGTGCTGAGGGGACCGACGGATGCTGTGAGCTTCTTGACTGGGGCGAGGACAGAGCTCCGGGTTGGTTTCGCACTCAGAAATTCTGTCCAGGATTGATGGATCCTGCAAAGAAAAGAAGTAGAAGGGAGGGAGCTAAACAGAGAAAAATGTTTTGAAAAACGGATTCGAACCTGCAATTATTATTTAAGGAAAGATTAACTACTGAATTGTTTCGTTCGTTTTTGGCCACTCAGAAGAATCTGTCTGTGCAAGTAAAAAAGTAAAAAACAACACATTGACATGAAGAAAAAAAGTTTCGACCTCGGCAGGATTCGAACCTGCAATCTTCGGTTCCGTAGACCGACGCGTTATCTATTGCGCCACGAGGCCCTTGGCACTAACCAATCCTCCATCCTACTTACCACTGTCCGTTTCACAACCGTCCTGTTCATGGCGCTTCTTGAGTCGATGACCATCTGGATGGACTCCAACGAGATCACTTCGCACTGCTCCAGGTCCACGTTCATGTGCTGCTCGCTCTCCGCGAGAAACGTCGCCATCAGAGGGACCACGGTGCAGAGACATGCCGTGGAGACGAGGCTGATGCTGAGGGCGAAGATGAGGACGGCCTGGTAGGCCAGCTCCCTGCGGTCGTCGAGGACGTCGTCGCCTTCTGAGATCCACCAAGAGCGGCGCTTCATTCTCTGAACAAAGCGAAGGAGAATGAGACGGAAGGGTCGATTTTTGAGTGGGGTGTTTCAATTGCGGGGGATGACCCACTTGTGGCGCGCTTCCAGGCAACTGATGCGCGATGCACGAAGACAAAAAGTTTAGCTCCTCGCGATCCTTGAGTAATCGGGTGATTGATTAGGGCCCAGGTACACTTCACGGTTTCAGTCTTCCGCGGAGACCGCTTGTAAACAAATCCAGGTCGTTCGTACGACTCTGACGGGTGCATCGCCTGGATTGGATCAACCAGGCGGGGGAGATAAACAATGTCTATCTATATCTACTTTTTTGAGTATCTCAAGAAGGGTTGTATGCTAACGGTATTAAAGAATTGGGAAAATGGTTATGCCAAGAATAGAAGCCTATCGTACAAATCAAAGGACTTTAGATGCTCTCATCGATGAGTCTCGTCGTTAAAACCGAAGTAGAAGATAAGAGCGTACAAATACGGTCGCACTGGATCTTAGAGCTAGGTGAGTAAGTTTGTAGCCTGACTCCACCATTAGCGAAAGCAGAATTGCGCCAATTAAGTGCGAGCACGCGGAACGAAAGGAAAAGTGTGTTGCAATGTCTTGCCTTATCACTTTTCCAAATCAAGGCGGCCAAACACTGCACAGTTCTACTCGTGGCACAGGAAAATTAATGTATACATTACTTTAAAAAAGAATCCACGATGAACGAAAAATCTAATCATAGTTATCTTAATGACTCAAGAGATGTCTCATCGGGAATTTACATAAAACGTATTAAAGTCAATTTATCAGATAGAACGGGATATGAGATATTAGATGTTAGGTGATATGAAGGATATGAGATGTGAGGTGATGGAAAATTACGGTAGAGGGACGTCATTAGCCTTAAAAACCACTCAGAACCACGTGCCTGGAGCTCGAAGAGGCTTATGAGTCGATAGAGATATGCGTTTCGAACTAAGAATGTGATCCTAAGAACTACGTATAACTAGCGCTAGGAAAACCTTATGTACACGGAAAAGGCAGTCCTCGAAAAATAGTAATTCAGTTGATTCCTAGAACTTCTACACACAGGAACGTCGACATTCGTCTCCGAACTTTGGATACATTATGTGCACACATTAAGCAAACTCGGTCACCCCCTCACTTATTACTCCAAGAACATAGCGCACCCGCGGGGACAAACAACAACTGACCGTTGTAGGTCGTCGAAGACGCGAATTCCCGAATTGATTCGCCACTTTCGGGAGCCGAGTGCGCATTGCGCATTTTTCGGTGCGGTGACCCAAAAAGAGAGCCTAGATGGATTGACGGAGCATCCGCTATAGTTAATTAAGGAAGCCGGTGATGCACCGCTTCATGACCCATTTTCGACATCTCCCCATGTTTGACCAGACATCGCCCATCTGTCAATCATCTAGAAGTATCTCCCACTCACTGTGCGTAATCGATCTGTGCTGGGCGAAAGAAAAAGTTTCGACCTCGGCAGGATTCGAACCTGCAAT
>KN171488.1:14674-36964 GCA_000757755.1 Steinernema glaseri
GGTGCTTCGGGTAGATCGATGTGTTAGACCCAAGCACAGCTCTTCTGCTTTCGCTAATGGTGGTGTCGGCTATTTACTTTACAAACTGGGCACCTGGCTCAAAAGATCCAGTGCGATTGTATTTTCTTTTATATTAGAGACTCATGTCTTGCCTTATCACTTTTCTAAATCAAGCCAGCCAAACGCGGCACAGCTCTAAAGCTTTTGAGGAAATAAATGTATACATCACTTTGAACAAAGGATCTACGATACGGTATCGTCAGAGTTTATCTTTATAGTAGTGCTAAAATTGGACGCTTTTGGGGTGGAATGCCGTAAAGAATAAAGGCGCCATCATGTGCCAAAGATCAACTTCAGCAGGAGTGCTTCGATTCCGAACAGCATGGCGATTACTGTAATCACCGTGTAGTCGACGCAGTCCGCAAGAACGAAGAAGTTGATGAGGTCGAGATGCTTGACTCTTTCCGGGAAAGTATGTCTCCGGAAACTTGGGTTCCGCTGGGGCAGCTGGATGACGACTTCTCCGTCGGCGTTGTTCCCCAAGTCACTGCAACAAGAAGTGTGGTTTCTCAAAGCAGAATCCCCATGACTAACGATATAAGTAGAGGGTCCGCTTCCACAGCTTCCTTCTGAGGAGTTGGCGGAAGGGTGAAGGACACTCTTCCAAAGGATGAGGCGATGCTGGTGGGTCTGAGAGGAGGAGGTCGGTTGGAAGGGCCAGGTTGGTCTTCCATAGGCTCAACTGGCGGATCGATGTACCTTAAACATGTATTTAGAGGTAAAAGCCAAGAAGAACGAAAAAAGGAAAAAAAGAAAAAATTAAAAAAAAAGAAAAAAAATATTTCGACCTCGGCAGGATTCGAACCTGCAATCTTCGGTTCCGTAGACCGACGCGTTATCCATTGCGCCACGAGGCCACTGGAAGCTGACCTTCCACAGCTGCTTATCCTTATACTAACAAAGTGATAAGTCAAACCCGCACCATCTATTGGTGGTCTTGTCCATCCATCGCATCCCCGTCACCCCTGAAGGCGCGACATCGGCATACTGTAGTTGATTGAGCCCGGGATCGAGATCGTCAGGACTGTGAAGGGATTGGGTCTTCTTGTGGCCTTTGAAGCCCTCCAGCGACGAGTCTGCAGGGAGCGTGATGCTCTGTCTGGACAGATCGGCTTGTCTAGACGGATCGGCTTGTCTAGACAGATCGGCTTGGCTAGACAAGACAAAATAGGAGCCGTTGGCGACAGTTGGAGAGGTCGGCGCGGTCTCACTGTAAGCGCGGAGATCGAAACTCTCGAGAGGGCTTCTCACTCTGTTTGTTTACCTCAGTTCAGCGATCCTCGGAAGGGTCGAGTAGTGAGTCAACTCGCCGGCACTCGTCGTCCGCGGCGCCAGTGGTGGGGGAGGCGCTTCGCTAAACCGATTTAGTTCCACCTAACTGGCCAAGCGTGCACTTACTGTTTCGGGAGGTCCGCGTAGCTGGCAGAGGACGGCCGCATGTCACTGGAAGCCTCCAATATACTAATGGATGCTCATCTCCAATTACCTTCTAGTCCGCGAATGATTTGACTTTTTGAAGCGCGCCTTCACCTCATTTGGCGCCACAATGAGATATCCTTCGTTCTCTATGGAGGTCGACGCTCTGCAATCGCTGACTCAAGCTGGGCAGTGAGTCAAGGGTCACCTATCTCCTATTTTGCACCTACTTCCGCCCGGTCAGAGCCAATCCATCAGATGGAACAGCGCCAGTGCGTCATCAATAATTGGTATGATTACCAGAGCTACCAGAGACTCTCGAAAACCCGAGAATTTCGAGAACAAGAGCAAAAATCTCAAAATTTTTCGAGTCTTGGTCCAAATTGTCGAAATTTCTGAAGTTTTTCACGATTTTTTGTAAGATTTGTCTGTGCTTTGCATAAACCAGGAATACGGGTCAAAAGATATGCACGGTTCCAGCATGAGGGCCCTGCAAAAAACCGTTCTTGCCTTTTGCGAGACCGTGATTTCCGAGATGGGCAGTGACTCAAGGGCCACTCACCCTCTATATCCATCTATCTATATCCAATTTTCCTACTACTTCCGCCCGGTCAGAAGCAATCCATCAGATGGAACAGCGCGAGTGCGTCATCAATAATTGGGGTGATTACCTGTCAAGTGCACTTCCTTCCCGAGATCGATTGGGCTTCTGAGTTCGTGGCAGCGTGTTCGAGAGCTGATCTCCTTGTTGGGATACCATCTCTGAATTGCAAAAAGATAGCGAGAAGGAGGGCCTGTTTACACGTGCACAGGAAGGCCGTAAAATCCAAGCGAAAAACACCGTGTGTGTGGGAAGAAAGGTGTCCGTCCTTGGCACAAAAGGGAATAACAAGCACAATATTGAGGCGTACACAGAGATAGAGGGAGGTACGGTGCCTCTTGTTCCCCTTCGCCTCAAAGAGTGACACACGCGTGGCCCGCTGACCATCGCCGGTACCTTAGGAATCACGCAGTGGAACGGATCCGGGAGCGAACAAATAAGCGGCGACTGGCGCCGGTGATAGTGGGAGACGGCCGATCGATCCGGCGACGTGAATCACCGCTGAACGACGTGCTTTGCTTATAAGGCGAGGATGGACGAAAGAGTGAGAAGCGAGAATGACTGATGAGCGCCGAAGGAAAACAATCGTGGCCCGACGCAAGGGCCGTTTTAGATAAACAAAGGCTGGCGACGACGATACGGAGTTAAACTAAGCAGTCGTCGCCGGTCCGCTGCTTGGAAAGGCTCCAGGAACATAGCCTATTTCGTCGTGGAACGTATCCAATGTGCTCATGAGCACAGAACATGTGTCAGTGTCCGTTAGTCAGCACTTTGGTATCTGTAGGAACACCTACACTTTGTAGCTAATGGCACGGTGATGCAAGAGCAGGACAGAAGCGGCGATTTTTCAACGCCTCATTATGACGCCTATCTATGCCGTTAACCGTCAAACGATTGCTTAATGAAAAACATCTGGAAACTGCACAAACTTTACGCCAACGTTAAAGTCAACGCTTGAGGGTAGGGTTCAGGGGGTTGCCAGGTCGGCGACAGTCCCCAGGTCTGCCTTAAAGACACTCCTATCTATGTTGTGATTCATAAAAAGTAATATCGTAAAAAGAGAAAAACATAAGAAGCCCATTACTGACGAATACCATAGGGACATGGACTACTGGTAGAATTTCCCCATATGTACTGAAATGCACAAGTTCCATCAGGGCTTCAAAGGGCTTCAGATAACACTTCCCGCGTACTGGAATAACTGCAGTTATCAAGAGTTCAGTTAAACCTACCGGTTTTGGCCGAAACAACGTACTACTTTAAGCCTCTCAAGCTCGCATCAAGAATTGAAAACAGGTTGTGCCATGAGTCAGCCGTAGGAGACAATAATTACACATTACTCAATGTAAAACGTGTTTGTAACTTGTACACAACAAAGTCTTTTTATTAGTGATTGGGACATGTTAAGAATAGGCAGTCATTGGAGGGATTTCTGTAAAGATCAGAACAAGAAATAGGGTAAAATAGTCCAATAGATCGAACTGGTTTGATTACCCAAGGCTCTATTTGTGCCTAGGTTTACAGACCAAGAGATTCTAAGCAATGCTCTACAATGGAAGGCAAGAAATATGAGTACACTTCCTTTAGTAAATTCCAGCTACCTTGATCGACTGTAAGGCGATCCTGGCCACTTTTATGACAACCCTTGTTATCTCATTATCAGTTCTTTCAGTATTTCTAGGTATTTCAGTTTATTTTTATACATATTGCGATGTGCTGTCATAATCTATCTCACATCACGGATAGCATCTTTATGACGGGCTTGCTCATAGAACATTGATAAGACAGCTTCCACTCTCCCACTCGAACACATTCACCATTCCACACTTCGCCATGTGGTTCTTGCTACTCCTTATCGGTGGCTCAGAAGCTCCAGATCCCGTGCAAGCTTTCTGTTGAACGTCCGTCTCCCAACCAATTCCCGGAGACATGAATCCCTAGAAGAAGGGATTGTACATTATACTCTAAAGAGTTCAGGGTCCTACTTTCAACTCGAACCAGCCGTTGTCAGTCCGGTCACAATCCATTTTCAGCTCCACCATCCAGTAGCCGGGTCCGAACGTGTTCAAGGGCTGGTATTCCGGGGCGTTAGTATCGTTTGTGGTGTAGAGCATGGGTGTACCCTGCGCCTGTACTCCGTCATGGGTGCCTTGGCGCTTCTCGGCGCCTTCAAAATCCAAGAAAAGGTCGTTATCCCTCCAGGAAAGGTACTCCGCGAAGATGAAGGACGTATTTGTGGTGTGGGCGATGTTGATGGCGCAGGAGTCACTCTCCTGCTGGTAGGGACCGTAAGCGCACGATCCGCGTTGAGTGTTTCCTCCTCTGATGAACATGTTCTGTCCTGGGTAGGTGTTCTTCTTGAGGAACACTACCGTGGACTTCCAAGAAGAAGGAGTCACGGGTGGCGAAGGAATTCCTTGGATTCGGCTTCCCAGATGGAAGGCGATGACTTTCTTGCCGGGGATCGAGAAGGACGTTTTTCCGTTGGAGTCTACCGTAATCTTAGCTCCGGTGCAAGAGCCCTCATGGAGCGATCCTTCGAAAACGTCACAGTAGTCGCCAGGAGGGAGTGTTGTGTCGATATCGCTGAAAGCAGAAGATGCTGACCTGTCTTCGGAAAATAAATAGAATGGTTTTTAAAAATATCATTGACTTCTTCTAGTTTAACGATCACCAGATGTGTCCTTTAAAGATAACAGGAAGTAGTTAGGTCGTAAATTTTATGACCGTGACATGTACTTCCTGCCGTTCAACGTGTCATAGTAAAGTGAAGCCCGTTTAATCAATACACACTATAAACACCATATTTTAAAAAAGAGCAGAAATATGACCTCTGAACTAGACTCTAGGGTCCCGACCCGAAAATTCGAGAATCCCGACCGAAACCGTCCCGAAATCGGGATCGTGAGTCACGATTTCATCACACGTGCGATTTTTAAGCTTTGAAAAAAGAATTTTTTTTCGAAATATTTGGCGGCGAACGATTTGAAAGATTTTAAATTATTTATACCATAAAAAATATAAACATTTGACTTTTGAGTTTTGACATGTGGGTTTTCAGTTTTGCACAGCCCTGATCGTGGCACATAGCTCGTCTACAGTAAATAAACTTATCCTTTTTCTATGCTTAAATCAACGTTAATGCTTTACTTTATCCTATAACTAACCTCAAGTACTGCTGGCTCTGTCCGTTGTTCAGCGCAAAATATCCCTTTCCATCCCTGGCGAACCTAATAACTCCATTCTCAGAAACCACTTCAGCCACGGCAGCTCCTTGAGTTTGGCTGCGGAATTCAGCCATGTTGCGAATCTCAGGCCAACGGTGTTCACAGACCCAGCCAGAAGATTCCAAGCAAGTGCCACTAGGAGAGAAGACGGGACCTTTTGTCTAAACACTCTGTCCACGTCACAAGAAGGCCTGAGGCACTGACCGCATATCCCGTGGCTTTTCCCATGTTGGGCGGTCCCTGGTCGTGGCCGCTGAAGGCGAAGCTGCTCATGACTCGAGCGTAGCCGTAGGTCCAGGCCAGCATGTAAGCCACTCCGAGCTTGTAGTCATTTCCGTTCTTGTAGGTGAGCACATAAGGATTCTGATCTCGCTGGTTGTCGTGATTGTCGATGAAGCTCAGAACGTCGTGGTCCTCCTCATTACCGTATCCATAGCCGGGACCCAGCTGGCCCAGCGTTCCGATGTCAGCGTGGCCCCAGATGGCTTGTGCCACGGCAGTTCCGAAGTTGAAGTTGGTGTACCTTCCAACGCCGAGGTAGTCGCCCACTTTGACAGCTTCTCCTCCACGGTCGATCACCTCGTGCACGGCGAAAGGTCTCTGATTCGCGCCGAAGATGTCGCTTCTTAGGTTCTCCACTCCGCTAAGGAGTGCCTTCAAGTCTTGAGGCCACATGTGCTTTGAGGCGTCAAAACGGAACCCAGCCACCCCGTAGGAGATCAGTTTGTTCAAGTAGGCCTGCATGATCTTCCGAACGCTTGGACTGTTCTGGTCCAGGTCGATCAGTCCAACGAGACGACATTCTTTTACCTAGAAGGAGTCACGTAGATGAGATCAGATGATCACAGATCAGAGTACAGAACCCACGTCCCCTTCTCGTGAAGTACTTTGCTCATCGGAGGGCCCTTTGGACTCACATTGTAAGCGCTGTTCTGGTAGTCGGAGCCTTCGATGTCGTGGCTACAGCGAGGATCGTTGGTATCGTACTGGTGATACGGTACTCCGGGGAAGTCTTCGTGGCCCGGACGACCGTCGAAGTCAGAAGTGCCGGAGGAGTTGACGCCGTTGACACCTTTTTTCTGACCGATCCCGACCATGTGGTTCAGGACGACGTCGACCACAATTCTGGAAATGCTTGAGGTGGTGAAGGGAACTGGAGCAAGGCTTGGTTTTTTCTCCTTGAAGGGTGGCCAATGGCCAATGAGAAGTAGGTAGAAGCGTGGTAGGAGGGGTTTCAAACCTAGTTTTCATCTATCGGCTTTAAGGCAATCAAGTTACGGAGAAGATCATATAGGCTCCTTGATCTAAACCCTCCCTTCTATACTAATAACCCTCTTTCTCACTTTAGGCTAACAAGAAGACTATGGTTTACAGGTAAATACAATTGCCAAGGCTTTCTCAAAGTGCCACACATACCGTACTCCGACTCGATTGCACCTCTCGACCATATCCTTGAACTCCTGTTCATTTCCACTCCGACTGTCCAGCTTGTAGCTGACCGGCTGATACCTCACGTACCAAGGCACGTCGTCGTTGACGTAGATCATAAGGTGCTCATTAGGCGGCGACACCTGCACGGCCCCGAACCCATGGTGCTGCAGGAAGTCCTCACATTCCTTGGCCACATCGCTCCATGTCCACTCGAAAAGGTGCACGAGCGTCTCTCTGTCCACAAGCGTTTGGGTCTTGTCGTACCAGTACAGATTCGCGCTGACGGACGCCAGCACCAGCAACAAAGAAATCAATAGCATGCCAATGCGCCGACGAGTTCTGATAAGACGTCGGCGGCTCCTCTTAAATCACCTCCGGTGGGTGAGCCTCGACGTGCACGTCATGACTCTCGCATGGATCCACATGATAACTATTTGTGCTTCCTGTGCTCCTGGGAGACCTTCTGGTCGCTGATCACTTTGATCAGCTATGGGTAAGTTGTATATCGACGACGAAGTTCCCTATGTAAGGCCAGCTGCGAAGTAGGCAGTTGGAACAGATGGCCGTGGATCGATCAGTGGCCCTTCGGAGCACGATCTAGCTGAAAGAGGAAAGAAAATAGGTCAATTTTATGTGCAAGGATGAGCAAATCTGTGTTTGTGGTCACAACCATTTGGGCCGGCCTGTATGATGTTCACGTGGACCACCCAGTGTGCTTTGCACATGCACATCTCCACATGCGCCTGGGAGACTTTTCGCTTCCGGTCCTAATCACTTTGATCGACGAATCGTGGGTCAGATTCTTCACATACCACGGTTGATACGTAGAACATGGAAAACATGGCCCCTTGTGTGCACTTTTAGTCTAATCAGACTCAGCACTTCCAGACCAGACCAGACCAGACCAGACAGTCTACGACCACCCAAATGTGATTAGGTGAGACAGACGTCTCTCACGTGCAGACAGAGTCTAGACCATGAAAAATCCATGTATTGTACAATTTCTCACCGACAAAGTACATAAGAAAAAAACCTGCAAACATTACAAGTATGATATTTAAACTTGAATTCTCATAAAAATCAGATTTAACGACGCTTCTTAGAAGGAGGTCCGCCACTCTCGTGTTTCCTCTTGCGATGGTGGGAATGCGAATGCGAATGCGCATGTGGAGCACCACGATCACGCCCTCCGATCTCATCGCGCTCCTTCGCCTTGTCAGCTAGAATTGATGCAAATTAGAGAAATGTCCGGAAGACCACGCTTACATTTGCGAGCCTCCTCCTCGAGATCACTCCAGTCTTTTCCTTCACTCTCGTCGCTATCAAGACTGCCTTCCGACTCGGAGTCGTCCGTCTCCTCGCCGGATTCTTCTTCGTCCTCGTCCGACCCGGACTCCTCCTCCTCGGATTCATTATACTCACTCTCTTCGGATTCCTCTTCATCTTCGCCCTCGGCCTAAGCATACACAGTTATAAGAAGAAGTCCCTAGAGCAACTCACATCAGAATCCTGACCAAGGAAGTTCCAGCCGCCGTTCGCGAAGAAGTCTTCAGGGTCGTCCAAGATGGTCTTCATGATCTTCGCCCAGTTGAGCGACTGAATACCCTCAGTGTACTTGATGTCGCAGGAGTTCAGCCACTCCTTGACGGAATCGAGCGATGACATGGGGATCTGCTGGACCATCTGCGTCTTCCGAGAATAGTCTTTGAAGATGAACACCATGTCGAAGTTCTTCAGCGAGAAGGAGACACGCTCGAAGTGGACAAGTTCGACCTCATCGAGGGTGACGACAAATGGGGGCCACTCGGTCAGGTTGACCAAGCACGTGGAGGTAGGTTTCAGCTGACAGGAGGACCTGAAGGGGACGCCATAGAAGCCGAGCTCGTTGAACGGAGAGTCGAAGTCGAAGGCGTCATTCGTCTGCCGGACGACCTTGTCACAGAAGTTCTGGAAGGCCTGGTTCAGCTTCTTGCGCATCTCACGCTCCATCTAAAGTATTGGGTTAAAGGAATCCTATGGGGACAGTCTTACGTGTTCACTCTGGATGTCATCGCGATCTTGCATGTGGTGGTACTTGCCCAGATCGGTCGTTATTTCTCCAACTTCCGTGTAGAACTGAATGTCGGAGTACTTCTTCTTTCCCCACAGCACAGGGTTCTTCAGGTTGAAGTGGAGCAGAATGATCATTTCACTGTCACATGGCTGGAAGAAGGCGTGCTTGATGTTGTTGTAGAGGACGTCGATCTTGTCGCCTCGCAAGGACGTGTATCGGAAGCCGTTCACGTGAGCCTCTACGGTTCCAGCGATCTTCTTCTGGATGATGTTAGGTCGCACGGACAGGTCCTTCAGCTTAGGATTTCCCTTGGCTGTGGACAGGATCAGCTTGTCCTGCTTGACAGCGCCTTCGCGCTCCCTCTCCTCCGCCTCGGCGGTCTTGTAGCGCTTCTGCATCTCCTTGACGAGGCGGAAGGCGGTGTGGAGGTTCTCCCCTGTGGCGGTGATCTCTCCAGGCTCCTTGACGTTGCTGCTGCGGTAGGACCTTAAGAATGGAGTGAGTGAGCAGTTCGGAGATAGTTTCCACTTACATTTCCTTGACATAAGTGGCAAGAGGATTCGGGAAGCTCTGTGTCTCCTTTCCGATCTGCGACCCAGGATGCGCGAAGTTGATTCGGAGGTAGGTATAGTCGCCTTCGACACTCATCGACGTATTCTTGATCATAGAGATGTGGAATGGAACCGGAATGCCGAATATAGGCAGGATCACGGTGTCGTGCTTCTTGTCGACGAACACCCGCAATTTGTCGACCTCACTAGCGTCGGGGAACTTGTCAATGTTCTTGTAGGAGATCGTCGACCGCTTCGTAGATTTCGAATCTACAGTACCCTTCTTTCCAGCAAGACGCTCCTGAGCTGCTGCGTTCAGCTGCGCACCCAATTCCTTCTGCTTCTCTTTGCGCTTGTCCTCATTGGTGGTCTTGTTACGAGTCTGATCCTGGATCACGACAGATCGCTTCCCTCTGCCGTAACGCTCGCCGGAGGAGTTCTCCTAAAAGAAGTACAGTAGTGGACGAATATGGAGAATCTCTTGCACACTACCTTGTTGTCTTCGCGCGAGCCGCTAGGCATCGGTTCGTCCTCCTTGATGCGCACGACGTTGGACTTCACACGGATCTTGGCCGATTCTGTCAGGACTTCATTGTCGCCCTCAGCGCTGATGCGGATGGTGTCACTGAGAAGGATGGCAGCCTTCTTTCCTTGTTCCTCCTTCGCCGAGCTGTTTTCGATGTTCTGCAGACCCAGGTAGATGACAAAGATCATGTCGGGCTTGATGATCGCCTGACACTTAGAATTGATGAGCATAGTGCTCTCACGGAACTCGACTCCAGTAGCGAAACTAAATTTTTCATGGTACTAACAGGGCAAGGGATTGATAAGCTTACCCAAAGTTGACCTTCACCAACTTGTCGACCAAGTCTTTCCTCTTCGTGGCGACGAACTTCAAGGTTTCTTCATACGCGTCACAGACACGAACTCCGGGCTTCATAGCCTTGATGAGGGTCTCGTGGACCGAAACGAGAAACTCGTAAGTTTCTTCGAGTTCCTTCGAAGGGTTGAAGAGGATCGTGCGCGCCACGTTCGAGCAGTAGCTGTTGTAGCGAGCTCCCAAGCAGGTCACGATGCCTCCATAGTAGTAGAGCAGCTTGTCGTCGCTTTCAGCGCTGACCTTCAAGTTGTAGTGCCCTCCTGATTGGATGATGGGCGTGTAGCAGGAATCCACCAAATCAGGGCCGTTAGAATGAAGCTTCTTGATCGCGTTCTCCAGATTCTCAGCGAGACGACTGTGCTTCACTTTCTGCAATATAAGGGTTAAACGCACACAATATAGCTACTGGAATACCTTTTCTTTGTCGATGATAGTGACGATCTCTCGACGGAAGTTGTTCCAGATGTTGACTGTAGCCTTCGCCGACAATCTGCTCGTTTCGACTCCCTTTGCATCCTTCACGGCAGCCACAGTAGCCATGAGTCCGGTCATGTCGGCCTTGTCGTCGGCCAGGTCCGCTTCTTTCAGAGCCCTTTCCCACTCTTTGGCGAATTCAGAGTCGTACTTGTCCTTAGCGAAATGTCCGACCTTCCGGATTCCATTCTCCTTGAGGAAGTTAATGATGGTCTCAAAGTTCGCCTTGTCCTTATCCTCCTTGTTTCGCAGCAGAACCTTCACGGGGGGGAGCACACCCCTTGCTTCATCGGAGGCCACTGGATCAAAGAACTGGGCCTTCTTGTTACTGCCGAGGAAGTAGATGCCTTTCTTCGTGAAAACGCTCAGCACATCGGCGAGTTCGTATGCGAAAAGAAGGTGCTGAAAGGATATATTAATTAGCTATCACAGGCTTTTAGAACATACCTGGAAAGTATTAGATTTCGAGTAATTAGGATTGTCCAGGACGTATAAACAGTCGACATCGGAGAAATCTGGGAGTTCGTTCCATGTCTCATAGAACTTTGTGGCTCGCGCCAAGAAGAGATCCTTGTTGATGAGCGTCTTGCTCATCTTTGAGCGGTAGAACTGAAACGAACGTTGGATGCTTAAAATAAACACGTTCTTCACGCTGGACTTTGCAATGCAGCAGGCTATACACCACTATACGAAAGGGATCAGGAAAATATCTCGCGATTCAGCGCTTGCTGACCTCCAGACAGCTCCTTCTCGGAATAGAAATCCGGGATTTTGCGTAAATCCCGGCTAAACATGAGTGACTAACACGGGAGATCGCTCATAACGCCCACGCATGACGCAGATAATGCTACCCAGCACAATTCGAAAGCTTTTACTGCGCACAAACCTTATGCTGTACAACTTCTAACGCGCTGTAAGTTCTACTTCACTTAGAGATTGATTTTGCAGAGTTGGATCCTATCTATATTTTTCAAATTTTGTTTCGAAACCCAAACAACTGTGGATCCTTCGAGTGTGCCTTCCGCGGTTCTGTACAGTCCCAACGAGACACGACCGTCCTCCAGCTAGACATACGCGAAGAATGGAGCCTTCTGCAACTGCCACTGGCGAAAATCGATAAGGAGACGGATCAAAAATCCCAAGGAAAGCTCGGAAAGATAAATAACACTCAAAATGGGAGATTTCAAGCGTAAATTTTCGTTTTTTGACATCTAGCATGTGCGCAGCACTCTGGCGGAATTTGTTTTCCAGAAGAAGATGCAAAAAGAAGGATACTTCTGGCTAAAAACAGCGGCAACATGCTCAGGAATGCGCGCGAGCCGCGTACACCGACGCGATTGAAGTGTGTGAATTTCGCGCGTTACCGTAGTGCGGCGACTGGTTTTCGCGAGGAAACCAAGCAAATCTTTGAAGGACCCAACAGCGGCGCTTGTCTAGTAATATGTTCGGCTTGACGCGTTTGCATCCAACCATAGCTCAGTTGGTAGAGCGGAGGACTGTAGTGTTTGCGGAGATCCTTAGGTCGCTGGTTCGAATCCGGCTGGTTGGAATATTTTTTCTCGGTAACCATGAGTTTTGCTGCTGCATAAGTAATTTTCTTTTCTCTTTTCGTAGGTGATCTCTGAATTAAGGACAGTTAATCCTTATTGAACGCGTAAGCGACGATCAAGAACTCAAAACTGGGAAAGTGAATTGCATAGGTCCCTGTATATCCCTCATATCGGCCAGGAGAAGACTGTAGTTTGAAGAGACAAGAAAATAGATATTTATTTGTTTCGATTCATCCAACAAAGGATATTTTAAGAGGAAAGTAGTATCGATTGTGAGTAGCTTCCCAGGACGTCTTCAATCCTGGGACAGTGGGATGTTCTTTGGAGAACAAGCGGGATAGCATCGAGAATTTACTGCTACTTAACCTCGAATAGATTTCTAGCTTCTTGTACGTTGGCTGGCGATTCGTTGCCCATTTCCGCTGGATGTTACGAAGAAGGGCGTCGTCGGCCATGAAGTCCGGCACTCTCTTGCCTTGCATGATCACCGTTTCCCAATCTGCCGTAGCAAGGAACTTCTCCAATGCCTCCGAACATCGGTCGTTGAGTTCTGAGTTCTTGATCGTCAGGTTTCGGAGGTTTCGAGATTGGAGCAGGCGGATGAAGGTGTCTTCGGTGTACTTGAAACCACAGAATTCGATGTAAAGACTCGTAAAGTTGGTATCGATGAATGGAGGTAGAGTGGGGATTCCGAAGGAGTGGCATAGGATCTGACAGTTATCTGGACAGAGAACGACGTTTTCGGAGATAGGAAGGTGGGACGGTGAGATTACGGGTTTGATTATGAGCTCGGAGATTCTCTTCGACTTCTGGATGGGATCTGATACCTCGCGTACAAGGTGGAATGAGCCATTATCCTTCCTAAGGAATTCGGTCAGCTGGATGCCTTGTTTTCTGGTGTCCGCGATCTCGACGAGGCTTCCATACAGTTCAACACGGGAGGAGATCGTCTTCCTTGAGGCCGCTAGCCAGATATGGCTTCCCAAACCGGCCAGTTTGGCGACATTTTGCGTGGAAAGGTACTTCTGAATGCACAGGCAATCACCATATGCCAAAGAAGAGAAGTCAGCTTTTGGCGCGGGAGCCGTGGTAGGGAGTTCAAGAGGAAGCTCCATCATTGGGGCGGACTGCAGAAACCGATATGAATAGAGACGTTACCAACAGAGAACGGCCTTCCTTCGTGGGTGGTCGCGCTACCAACATGGGCTGGATTAGCGAACAACATTCTGCTTCCATAAAATTGGAGAAAGTTTCTTCCCGATACATAAAAATGTTTAAAAATGACCCACAAAGTTATCGGTAACGATCACTGCAAAAATTTAAAAAAATGCCCAAGGCAGGAATCGAACCTGCGTCGCCACGGCCACAACGTGGAGTACTAACCACTATACTACTTGGGCCGATGGTTCGTCAAGCTCAATCGTTACATGAACCTGCGCCATAATCAAAACCGCATGCGAAATCACAAGCAAGGAGATGGACGCATCCACCATGCTTGTTTTCGTCTTTGCAAGTACCCGCGAGGCTTCCGGCTGCCTCGTTTCTCTCTTTCCTCCGATTGTTGACCGCCGCTCACCGACGGTTGCTCGTGGCTACACTCCATAAAAGCGCGGCCTTTCGCCACACGCGCAGGGTGGTCCGAGGGTGTCGGGTTATCGTTCAACCCCGGCATCGCTAACTTGACCACCGTTTTTGCACTAGTTTTTGGCCCTCGCTAAGAATTCGACAGCGGTGAATCAGCTTGTCATGTGAGATTCCAATCAACGTTCTCCGTAAACATGCTGCCTGCACTTCAAACATGACTTTCGCAAGATCCAAGAGCAAAGTTCGGACGCCTATAAAGTTTGTTTTCTCCGTCGCACGCCTCCTTCGCCTCTTCGTTGCATAAAGCTTATGTCGGTCTCTTCTATTCAGCAACGGAACGTGCGGTCTGCGATTGCTTTTGCAGAGACTGTCTAGTAGACAGTCTGTAGACAGTGTCTACAAAATATCTCTGCTAACTTCGTCTCACAACGCCCATTCCTGAAGCACAGTTTTCGGTGGTTGGTTGGATTGTGTCTCATTCTATTCAATTCTAGGCTTATCAGGATGCTGCTATTCAGAAAAGCGAATAGGCACTCCCTTTTCCGCTACTAAAAGTCAGTCTTGTCGATAACGGCCCCACATCGCTTCTTCTTTCGGTTTATATGCACTTAACATTGATGCTTGCTCTTTTAAAGTGCTCCCAAGCTGTTCCGTGCGTTTTAGTGTCCAACCAAACCCTCACAATCAAATTGCATTGGCGTTGCTGAACACATCACACGAAGTCTCAATCAAAGTTCGGCTCAAAAGTGCGTTTCCTACTCGACAAATCTTCAGCTTCGCACTCGCCTCAAGCGCTGCCAAAAGGCAATCGCATCATCGCCGTCGCGGCCGAAGTGCGACGGCGATAGCGTTCCCGGTCCGAAAATAAACACTCGCGCGGCGTCTTCGTTGCAGCGACGGAGGCTCCGCTAAGTTCGAGTGAGCGCTCGCGCCGCGCTGCTTCATGCGGTCTTGCCTGTCCACGTCCCGTCTGTCCTTCTTCAACGCGTCGACTTTATTACTTGTCGCCGCTGCACCGTTTATTTCTCGCTTCAGAATCGATCGATTTCGGTTGAGTTCCGCTGCTAGAGTCTAGAACGCCGTCGGCCTTTCCGTGACACTCGCCAGAAGCAAACGAAAATGTCGTCGATGGAAATGGGAATGTATCCATTCTCGTGCGACACCAAGCCGCTCGTCGGACAGGATCCCGACATCGAGGTGGGTTTCGACGTCTCCGGAGAACTGTGAGTTATATGTGCCAATTTCAGGAACGCGTGCAAACCTCGTACGGCCTCGTGAAAGTTTCGATCTATGGCGACCGCTCGAAGCATCCTGTGGTGACGTTCCACGATATCGGACTGGACTGTAAGTTAATTTCTCTCGTTTGTTTTATTATCGAAGAGCAGAGATGATTATGCGGCCGGCGTCTATGCTTAAAAGAAGAGCTCGAGCTGGAATTCGTTCCGATTTTCAGTCAAATTTTCATCTCTGCTCCAACGTCGATGTAGAATTTCCTGTTTGTCGTTTGACAGTGGAGGATTCAGATTGTTTTCAATATCCGTCATCTTTCTTTTGTTTATAAAGACAGGAATGTTGAAGTAAACACTTCTAAACACATTCTTAGCGGCTTCTTTTAATCCATGGTGCCTATTTCAGCCGAAAACAACTTCCAAAACTTCTTCCAGTTCGGAACGGTCACTGACTTCACCGACAAGTTCTGCGTGTACAATATCAATGCCCCCGGCCAAGAAATGGATGCGCAGCCGTTGCCGGAAGGGTAAGTGGATTCGCCTTTCGCTGCAACTAACACGCTTTTTAAGCTTTGTGTTCCCGACAATGGAGGGGCTTGCCCGCATTGTGGAAACTGTCGTGGATCACTTCTCCCTGAAGTCGTTCATTGGCTTTGGTGTTGGCGCTGGAGCTAATGTTATGCTTCGCTACGCTGTAAGATCTGCACCAAAATGTTGTGTAGTTACGCTTCATTTCAGTTGGATCACCAGAAGAAGCTCGATGCACTTCTCCTCGTGAACTGTGTCGCTTCCGCGGCTGGATGGATCGAATGGGGATACCAGAAGGTGAACATGAACTACCTCCGTTCCAAGGGAATGACCGCCTTCACTGTGGACTACCTCATGTGGCACCATTTCGGAAAGCATCTGAACGAATGCAATCCCGATATCGTCCGCCAGTATCGCGCTTATTTCCAGCATCACCCCAACCCTACGAACTTGGCTGCGTTCATCGAGTCTTATTTGAGGTAGGTAGAAGCGAAGCTATTTTTGTAAATTAGCGTCTTCAGCCGCACGCCCATCCACTTCTCCCGTGATGGAAGCGATGGTCCTCAGCTGAACGTGCCTGTTCTCCAGATCGTCGGATCCCGATCAGCCTTCATCGAAGATTCCGTTACTGTCAACACGAAGCTTGATCCTGCCAAGAGCGAATGGATCAAGGTCTCCGAAGCTTGCGGTCTTGTGCTCGATGACCGTCCGGAGCGAGTTACCGAAGCCATGCTTCTCTTCCTTCAAGGACTCGGTTACTGTAAGTGCCGTGCTGTGAAAGCGAAGCTTTTCGGCACGAATGTGATGATTTCGAAAGCTCAACTATGTTGCTTTCAGTCGCATCGTTGAACGTCATCAACATCATGCGGAAAATCACGGATGCCCAGCGCGGAATCGTACAGGGCGAAGGCGACGAAATGAAGTCGTACATAAGCGCCGTGACCACTGAAACAAAGGACACTGCCTATTAAGTTTTCTGACCGTCATCTATCATCTTCACTGCTCGTTATCATCATTTAGCCGTTTCTGCTCGCCTTGCTCAGATTTGTTCGAGATTGTTTGTGCTTGTACATAACCTACATAGGACCGAAAGAATCATTATAGTATCTAGTATCATTGTCTTGTCACTGACCCATTCCTATATACTCGTTGCTTGTGATGATCATGTAACTGATAATAAAACGAATTGAGGGAGATTTCTGGGGTCGTGCGTCAGTAATGCGATTCGTGGTTTTAGCTGCCAACTTATCACTTCCTTGACTTCATATCACTTCATAAATCCAGCGAGTCAACCAAGTCTTGCAAATTTCTCGGAAATTTCGGGCAGCGATGCGTGAGAGTTACACAAGCGTTAAAACTGTGGGCGAACGAAACGAAGCCTTTTCTCTGTTCATCTGCGTTCTCTCGCGCCGTTCTTCGCGGGCAGTCGCGCCAAGATTCTCTTCTTCGATTTAGAGAAATTTGCCTCGTTCGATTACCGTCTCTGTACTGAACTAAACTGAAGCACTGCCTCTTTCAGAAGCAGAATGGCGAGTGAATTTGACCCTGTGGATTCGCTGAAGTTCTTGTACATGAAACCGGTGGAGAACTGGCTGGATTACTACGTTGACAAGAACAAGTTCACCGAGTTAGTTCTGATAGGTCGAGGTAAACAGAATTTTCTTGGTTCGCACCAACCGCAGTTTCAGATGACCAGAAAGAACAGATATTAACGTTGCTGCAACAATTCGCTGAGCAAGCGCTGAATGTACAACGAGAACACGAGATAATTATTGCGAAGGAAGTCGACGTTGACGATGTCATCTATTCGAAGAAGAAACTGTCCAGAATCTGGATGAGCGCATGCGCCTGCTTCGCTTCTCTCCATTGGGACATTAACCTGGTGTTTGAAAGGTATGTTTCTGAAAAAGCGAGAAGATAAGGAGAAATCCGAGACCAGCCATGACATAGAGGCTAGTGGGACTTTCGAGGAACTTATGTACTTCTGCAAAATGAGGTCTTACACCTTACCGTAACTTCTAAGTGCGTTTTCAAGTGGCCCTAAAGTGGCCGTTTAAAACAATATTTCTGTAAAATGTGGTTTCCACAAGCAGTTACAGTACATCGACCTTATTTCAGACTCAACATGGCCGAGATGACTGGCCTGATGCACTATCTTCTCCTTGAGGCGTTCAGCGACCATAAAGACGGCATTTTGATATTCGACCAGGTTGCTGACATAGAAAGCAAGGATTTAAAGAACGAGAAGCTCTTTTTCGGTTGGCTCTTCGTCCTTTGGATTTTCAAAGTCGATCAACAATGTCGATTCCAGCAGCCATTCGCGAAGCCTACAGTCAGTAATCCGTAAGTCGTGCTTTATGCTCATTTTGGTAATCCTTGCTTTTAGCTCGGCACAAGTAGATAACAATCTGGTCCAGGCGGAGCGATTCGTTGAAGCGTCAAGAGAACTGCAGAAGTACATGAAACGTTCCGTGGCGCTGTTGAACCGAATCATCGAAGCATCGCAGGGTGAAACATGTCAAGAGGTTCTCGTTCCAGAGGTATCCTGCCTCTTATCACCCATGAAGGACGTTCTCCCACCGATGGAAGGATTTCCCTCCAATGAGGCGTTGCTAGAAGTCATAATGAGACCTGACTTCTCGCATGAGCACATCAAAGTCTCACCGAAAGACTTCGTTACTAGAAGTACTTTCGAGTTACTGCGGGTCCATATGAGGGCCGGTCATTTCAAGAAGTCCACGGAGCTTTGCCATCAACTTATCGGTATGCAAACATCCGTCTTCGATGGCCCTCCAGAGAAACGCCTCAAATTGGAAAACAGATTATGTGATGTAGGAGGGATCATGTGGATGGATCCGGACGAGTTCAGAGGATACTGCGAAGCGAATGATGTGGCGCCCATTAAGCCCACAGATCAGCCTATTGCTTTGCAACAGCCCTCCAATGAGGTTAGTTCTCATTTTTGCTATTCTATGTCAAATTTTGTGTTTAGACGTTGAAAGCTATGAATGCTGGAGCAGGACAAAAGGAGATGCTTCTTATTGACAGGTTAACAGTGGAAGGCAATATGGGACAGTCATCCTCAGAACTGCAAATGCAGCTCGCCTGTGAGATGATCGCTGCTTCTCTGAGGAACGGCGATCCAGTGGATATGAAGCTTGTCTTCTTCCTCTGTTGCGACAAGACAGCCCCACAAGTCCTGGCGGCAGTTCTTGTCCGCGAAGCACATCAGCGACACCAACGCGGCCTCAGGACTATCCTCGCCTTCATTTATTTCCTCTGTGGAATCTCTAGCACCTTTGCTGCCAGCATTGAGAAGACCAAGGATCAGAGCACGGTTGTCAAGTACCGAAAACCCATCGAAATACGACAGACGCTTCCATCGATCCCGGCTCCAAGGAAGAGTGAATTGGCTGGTAAGATATGATATTCTTTGCAAACAGAATCTTAAGCAGGCGCAAAAGATCGTAACTATGCGAGATAACTGCAAAAATGTTTGGTCGAAGAATAGTCTGAATTGGGTTTAACGTGTGACCATCGCACTCAGCTCAGCCGGCCGGCGCCGTTTCAGAAGACGTCCGGCACCCGATCGCATCGTGCGGTTTGACGCGCAGTCGTGTGCGTTGCGAGTGCCGACGCCGCGTTTCTGGTACAGCCCCGCGTACTCTCATGTCGCCTCCCTGCTAGAGAGTGAACCGCCAGCGGAGCGAACTCCGCCGACGGTCGGCCTTGTCTCAGACCTTCCCAGGAGAGAGCTGAAGGCCACGAGTGCCTGTGAGTTGCTCCTAAGATCCGCTTTCGACCACAACGAAACGTCTCTCTCGCAGCGCGCTTTTATTGAACACCCCACCGTCCGACCGTCTCGTCGCAGCGGTGCGACGTCTGTCTGTCTGCGCTCTCTCGTCTCTCGTCGTCTGCGCTCTCCTGTACGACTCACCCAACTTCATATCTTCTTTTAGCCTTTCGAAGGAGCGATTGCTTCCTATGGAACCTTCTCACCTGCTTCAACTACGATGAACTCAAACAAATGGTCGACGGCAACAAAAACTTCCGCATGCCTACCAGGGTAAATTATGCAAAAATAGATTATCCTATAACAAGACCTTTTGCAGTACAAGATGCCGGAGATGATATCGGAACCCATTCTGAAAATCGTTGGACCGCAATGCGAGTTCCAAGCGCTTTATTTGGGAAAGGTGGAGCAGCTGGGCAGCATGATGAGTGTCGAATATGAGATCAAGCTCAACCCCTTGGGTAACGATGTGCATATGCGTGTAGGAGATGACAAACATATCGTAAATCGGTTAATTTACGAAGTTGTGCGGATGAAGGTAAGATTTACTATGTACAATTGAACTCAAAGCCAGCGGCGATTGAGAACATGGCTCAGGAGCACGGTCCTAATTAATCTTGTTTAGATCGAGAAGTTCAACAAGTGCATCCACCGTATGCCAGTACAAGATCCTGCCACAATCGAATGGATTTCTAACGCGATCACCGGATCTGCTACGCTCGAACACTATCCTCCACTTCAAATGCACATCGTTCTGGTATGTATTACCAGTCCTTATTCGGACACTATATTGGAGTTTAGATCGTTTCGTTCTTCCTCAACTTGAGCGACTGGGACGGCGTTTTGAAAAAAATCTGCCCGGTCCGTTTTAAAGCACCCGTGCTCGACATGGCCAGAATCCTGGCGCGGAACCTGTTTGCTCGCTTTGTCCTAAACACAACAGCGGCACAACAAACTGCCCTTTTGGAAGAGTGGTGGAAGTTCATGATGCCCACGTTTGAGAATAAGAGGACTGAAAAACCATCGATTGGCTTCCGTCAAATGGAGACTCTTCTGGATGCCATAAAGGTTACAAGCTGTTTTCGTCATTCATGTGTTTGCAAGAAGGGATGTTTAGGAAGCGCGAGCTATAAGCTTTCTCCTGAATTTCCTGGGAAAACTATTCAATCATACAGTAATGACGCAACAGAGAGCGGACTCCGCAGGGCATCCGATAGGTTTACATAGGTTGTTCCTCGAGAAAGAAGATATGATTCCGTTTAACCCGTAGGTTCCCCTACTTCTCGTGTCATTGACTAACTTGGTTGTGTCTTTAGGACAAGTAATCTGAGCTCGCGATGTGTCGAAGATGCCCTCCATACCGTACTCCGTAACGCCATGGTGGTGAATCCAACGAACGCCTTCTGGTTAAGGACTTATGGAGACTTCAAATTTGCGAAGTCATGCTACCGTGAAGCGATGATCTTCTATCTTGAATCGCTTATCTCCTGTGGGGATCCTCTCTTTACTGGCTTCCCGGAGAACGTCGTGGACGACGTGATGTGGATGAAGATGATAAAGTGCTGCCAGCATTGCCAGTATCCAACGCTCGCTGCAATTCTGGTCCAAATGATGAACGACCCGTCGGCGCAGTATTCTTATGCCTACAAGATCATTAAGGAGGCACAGCTTTGCCAAGACGCTGGGACCGCTTATTTGCCACTGGTTGCAGATCCTACTCTCGCAGAGTATTTGACAGGTAAGGAGGGTTCTACCGTATGTGGGTATTCCGTCCCACAATTGTTCAAATTGAACACATTTCGACAAACCCTAACACTTCTTCTGGTTCTTCCAGGCCAATTCTCTCAGAAATAAGTGAACCCTTTTATGCCAAACTGAATACCCCCTATACCACATGTGGGCTTATCTCTGAACCCTAACACGCGATTTTCTTTCAGAAGCCTACTACTCAAACGGTCAGAAGATGAACTGCGAGCTGTTGTCAAAAGTGATGTGCGAACAAGCGCTCAACCACAACAACCCTCTTCTTATTTGCCGAGGAGAAATGATCCGTCGCAAATCACGGTTCATACGGGTCCTATTTTCACATTTCTTCGATGTCCATGACTTGCATACAGTTTCATAGTGCGACTTTGGGTAAATTGTTGTGTTGTTAATCGTTGGGATGAAGTGGAGATGCTCTTGTAAAATAATAAATCATCGTTCCCTTCGAAGCATTCACCGCTACGACCACCAACACTGATGTGCATTGACGATTTGGTTCACGTGCAACTGTAGAAGGCACCTGACCGAGTGCGTTTCCAATGTGTTTACTCGACGACGTTTTTGTCATGGTGCGTCCGGGGAGTTCCATGAAAAGAGCCCGGGGGTGGATTTTTACCGCCACTATTTAAATTAAAGAGATGGCTTCGGGAACCCGCTCATCTCCCGCGCAGGCTCGTAGACACCGCGGTCTGTCTACGCTCTGTCGCTTGCTTGCTCTGTCTGTGCTGGAAGAGTCTCGAATTTGAAGTGTATCCGGGATGTCTCCAATTCTCGGAAAGAGACAGCGACTGTCGCAGTTGTCTAGCAGTTCTTATCGTCTCTTTTTGCGCGGGCAAAACAGTCTTCGCGGGGTACTCTTATGCTTCCGAGTGTCATCATGACTTTGACCATTTTCAGAGTTCGTGATCATGGAAGTCTCTCGTCAACCGCTGCCTCCACACGTGGCTCCCACCAATCATCCGGTCCACCACGATCTCCTGTCAGGCTTGAATCAGTGAGTGCAGTGTTCATCTCGTTAATACTATGTTGGCACTTTTTCAGAACACAGCGCGAGAATTTCCTCGCTCACTGCCAGACACTCGAGAACAACCGACAGAACAACGGCTTCAACCGTCGACAGGGTCACCATCAACAGCGTCATGGCGCCGG
>KN171496.1:0-11842 GCA_000757755.1 Steinernema glaseri
CCACTAAAAATTAATTCCAAACTTTGGGCCGACCCTGTATATCCCCTTGATCTCTTCCTTGTTTTTAGTACGCGCATTGTCCTACTGAAGATACGCCGAGCTCCTTAACGTCCTTTTGCCCTTAGTCTTCTGCTGTTGTGGCAGAACCAGTGTTCAGAGGGATTCGGGCAGATGTGCAAAGTACTGCCTAGGGTGGAATTCAGTTAGCCGTGATCGATGTTGCTCACTTATTGTTAGGAGGGCGGAATGTGGTAAACATCGGAAGGGAATGTTCTCATGAGGTCGATATCTAAAGGACGATCTCTGCCTGAATAAGTTGCTCCTTTCTTTGGCTAATGTTACATTCCTGTCGACTCATTGCAATGCCTCTATAAACTCAAATAGCGATGGTTTATGATCAGATTTTGATAGCTTATTGTGACAGGGAAATAAATCCGTGTTTCTATCATCCTTTTTGAGCGTATTGAAGGATAATACCGGCCATCGAGGTCCAATATCTAAAAGACGATCTCTGCCTAACCAAGTTGCTCCTTTCTTTGGCTAACGTTATATTTCTGTTGACTCATGTAATACCTGTATAAGCTCAAATAGCGATGGTTTATGACCAGATTTGGAAGGCTTATCATGACAGGACGATAAATCCTTGTTTCTGTCATTCTTTCTTAGCGCCTTAAATACTAATACGATCGAAGCAGATATACTTTGAAAACTTAATTTTGACGGTCATAATTAGGACCTCCTAAATCAGTCATCGATCTACGCCACTCTTTCAAGCTAGAACCGGTAAGAGCAACTCCCTTCCTCTTCTCATCCCGTGTAGAACCAACATAAGACTCGGCAATCCTATCCCTCTCGGGTAACCAACCGCATTTTCCCAATTTGCGTCCTCCGAACCGAGTAAAGAAGCAGACGTGACGCCGGACTGGGTTAACAACGTCTGACTGGTTCCTTTAGGGGCGACTGTGTAAACATCGGTAGAAGAAGTCTTCCCAGAGGAAACATCGAGCTCCCTATTTGTTTAGAGCAAATCTAATATGGATGGTGTTTTTCTAAAAGCCAGCGAAGAAAGAATAATGCGACAAGGGCATAAAGGACAACGTTGTGATTGGGGAAAGTATTCAAGAGGTTTCTGGCAACATGGTCAAAAATCCTAGGAAATTGTGAGAACGTCTAGCAGCCCAAAAAGGAAACTTTTTTAAAAGAATTAATTCCTTTAGAGAACTCCTTTTTATGAAAAATCCTAAGTTAAGCTACACAGAGCATTTTCACAGCATAGTATGCTCCTTTCCCGTCCCTTCACCCTTGTCTCCATCGTGTGATTAATCGATCAGATGTCTCCCGAGATTCCTACCGATCAAAACAGAGACCAACTGAAAAATAAAAGCGCACCTGGGCGGATCACCGTTGCCCCCAGACCGATATAATACGTATCGATTGTGAGGTCTAGACGGACGAGAAGCGTCTTAGAGACAAAAAATCTCTCGAAAGCCCCGTTGCGCTTTAACGATTTAGCGTTACGCGCCAATAAGCCATTTATCTCTCGTGCGTGACACTGCCGTTTTTCGCTAATTATTCAGCTGGGATTTTCGAAGGACGCGCGACGTGCAGGGTCTAATCTTCTCAATCATGTTTTATTAAACAGTAAGAGCTACTAGGATGTTCCTGGTTGTGGGGTCAGTGGACAAGGTCTTTTCCCAGTTTGTGAACATTTATGTGCTTCAAGTAGAGCCGTTCCAACCAAAACCGAACGGTTTTAGGGTCAGCTTTTTTGATTCTGATGTTCTTGTTTTCTATTATTTGTGTAGATCTAGTAGCTGTTGTATCCTGGCCGAAAATGGTGAAAATGAGTGCAGAAGCATGACCTTATAACTGCTTGATGGTAGGGCTTACACTTACAAGTGTGTCCTTTTTGAGTGAGGCATAATACAACTAAGGGTGTAGTGTCCAAATTTCCCCCACTTCTAGTGTTTTTACATCGTACTTTGGCACCTTTTCTACACAAGCGTAAGACTAACTGAAACATCAGCATCGATCACCTGTTGTCACGGTCCATAGTTGCTTTCCCCACACTTCGCAAAGTCAGAGTCACCCCCTAAGTCCAACTACACAACATCGATCGCCTTCTGCCCTTCTCAGAGAACACACCCCTTTCCATGGAAGCGTCCCTAATCTCTGGTCACCTTGTAGTTCGAAACCTCTGTCCTAGACGTTAGGATCCAGCAGCAGTCGGCAAACAATGCGATGGCGCCACTGCAAGCAGTCGCCCCTCAACAAACACTTCTCGGCGTGTGGCCTCGTATTCCTATCTGCGTGGACGACCCTGCCGTTGACCTTGACCGTTTCTTAGAATTAAATGCGCGTTTTCCAAAGCTTATGAGGCCAATTGGCAACTCTGCATACTTCAAGCCGAGTTTGCATAGGTACTTAAGCTCTCAGCTCTTTGAAAACGTCACGTGTAGTCCTTCGCCACGCGTGGACATGCTTGAGTGGCAAAGTGTTAGGTTTCACTTGCTTGCTGTTGCGTGTGACGAGCGCGCTGAGTTTGCCCATCAAGGAGGCGATGTCTGATTCCAGCAGCCAACACGTATTTACGTTTGGTCATTGTAGCTATTGAAAGTAATTGTTTTCCAAGCTGATTCATTTAATTAGTGAGAGTAGGACTGTTTCTAGCGTGGATCTGTGGTTTTCGCTCAGGCATGTATGTGCAACCATCCTGCTACATGACCAGCTTATTCTCTTTAAACACTTATGTTAGTCGTTTAATTAAGTTGAATAGCTGCTAAAGGAGTAAAGGAACCTCAAAAGTGTTACATCATTCCAGGAAAAGGAGTGTTATATTTGTAAATGTTATATTTAAGTGCGGAGGGCAAAGAGAAACAGAAAAAGTATATGTATGAATGATAAGGTGATTCAATTTGTTTAAAACTTTTGTCTTATTCATCGCCCATATTCAATTTATCACGCCACTGCATTACAACGACTTATAGTGCTCTAAGCATTGTCCAACCCGCCCATATTCTCTTTGTTTACTCCTAAGAGGTGCGTGATATGTGCTACTAGTTTTAGCGCTGTTTTGTGAGCTTTTCTTAACGAAGTAGCTCATTTCCATGGCTTGTAAATGCCACTAAGTTCCAAATAAGTTCCTCAAGGAAGTGCTAAGTCGTAAATGTATTTAACCTATGTTCAAAGCGGCTTCCTTAAAGCGATTATAGCTAAATAGGTTCCGAGAAAGCTGAACAAAATGTCCGCACTTCCTTTGGAAAACCTTCACCATTTAAACTCCATTTCGCAATAGATCGCGTTCGTCACACCCTGCCACCTTGCGGCGCTTCTTATTTGCTCTCTGATCTTCCGTCGACTATGCAAAGTACGCGCAATCGAATTAACGTTCGCGTCAATCTTCTTCCCTAACGACTCTCTATTTTTAGAGACTCAACGCCTATTTCCGGTCCGATCACCCCCGTCGTGCACGCCTAGTCTCCAACACGAACGTACCTCCGCAAATTGTTATGATGCCTGCGAACCCGAAACTCGTCCCGTCCACCGAAGCCGCGCTCCTCGTACTCGCGCTGGTCATCGGCCTCCTACTGCTCCTTCACTGCTGGGTATTCTGTGCGGCCCTTCGCCAGGAACGGAAGATCCACCTTAGCGTCCCGCCCGAAGAAGGCGAGCGCAAACGCTCCTGGGAGGTGAACTCCGTCATGGACGCTCCGCTGCTCGTCTGATCTATGATGAGGCTTCCAGGATGCTGTGCCCCTGCGGGCTGATTCTATGAATGCAGGAAGAAGCGGGTCTGCCAGGATATTTGAGCTGACCGTTGTCGTAATGTGGAGAGATTTTTGCAGAGCTCAGGAATGTACATATTGTCTACGTGTTTCTAAGGATTTCTATGTTGTATTTTATGCATAATAAATAAAGGTTTAAAGAACGTTAACTGCTGCACTACTAATGGCCAGAAAATGGGTTAGAGCTTTCCTTAACCGAACGCACTAGTTTGGGATTACTCTCCTCCCTTTATTAGGCGTGACGCACCGCCACCATGGCAGTTCTAGGGCATATCTTGGGCTTAATGTCAATTGATGATCTAACCAAAGGTACAAAGCGGTTAAACAAACATTTGAGAAAAAAAGATTTGCATCGGCCGGGAATCGAACCCGGGCCGCCCGCGTGGCAGGCGAGCATTCTACCACTGAACCACCGATGCTTGCAATATCGAGTATAAGGACAGTACATGGAGGAAAGGGTGGAATACTGCCACAATCGATTATTAGTACGCCCTTTTCCAAAGCAGATGTCATTTCTGAAAAACATCGATCTATGTGCTCTGATTGATTGAATTCCGGTTTGTGTCACATATCAGCCCTGGTTGTGTTTTAGCAACGGCGTAAACATAGGGGAATATACCCACAGCTTCTGAGGAAAGTCACGAAACAGCTCGGAATTCCGTTACCGGTCACTAATGAAAAAACGTGAAAAGAGCGGAAATTAATGACTTCGTGCGCGCATCTTCGAAACAGCTGACGAGGCGACGTGATGGACGACTGAATGGACGAAAACTGTGTCAAAACTTGGACGAACAAGTTTCTCGCGAAGAGTCCTTCCTGCGTCGGAGCGATGAAAGGCTATTTTAGGGCGCAAAAAGGTGCGCAAACAGATTTCGTTAAGGAGATTGGCATTACAAGAGGACCGATAAGCTTTTTTAGATTGTTGGATATCTCTACATGCTACATCTTTGTGAGTACTATATACCATGGTATATGAAGCATTACAAGTCTCATATTTTAGCCTCATATTTCAAAAAGTGTATTGATTGAAGATGCTCACCGTTCTTCTTTGCTAATATCGACTTTCTTTAACGATCGGAAGTTAAAGAGTTCTTCCATGTTCTATGCCCACAGAGTCAGTTCCATGTTTCTGTAACAGAGCTCTACCGATCTTTTGTGGACTTTAAACCCTGTTGTTCATCTAACAGGTTCCTTGTTCTTGTGGCATAGGTTTCGAATAGAGCACAAAAAAAGTGTATTGATTGGAGATTGCCACCGTTCTTCTTCGGCAATCTAGAACTTTCGATCGATCAACGATCGAAAGTTAAGGCTTTCTTTCATGTTCCATGCCCACAGAGCCAGTTCCATGTTTCTGTAACGGAACTCTACTCTGCAGAGAAGTAGTTGTGCTGACAAGAAGTGCTCGTCACCATATGCGCTGGTTGTCACTATCTTCTCCGTTGTATTTCTCCGAAAAGATGCTTTTCCGTCTTGTAGAAGGCTTTTTGGAAATGTCGGGGGCGGTTCAGACGTTGACGGCAACGTCCTAAATGCATGGAGCCCTCTTGAATCACATTAAGCACTTCGTTGACGCACTGAAAAGAGCGCCCGAATCATCAGGCGGCCCACATCACAAGACGATGTTCCCTGTAATCGTCCTTCTTCTCCTCGCCGCCTCGGTTTCCAGTCGCCCGGATTCCTATGATCCCATTGACGACTGCGACGTAACGACGAATAAGGCCTTCTGTGAAGAGTATAAAAGAAGAATGTATGGAGAAACGACAACCCCGGAGCCTGAATACAAGCCGACTGACGGATATCCTCGAGACTACGATTACCGCCAAACCCCGGAAGCAGATCCTCACAGACACGGCCACTCAACTCCTTCACCCCCGGATTATCCCGACTTCGACCCTCGTTACGGATCCTCCACGCCGGACTGGGACAGTGCCACCGCCAGCACTCACAAACCCCCTGCAAGCGAGCCATATTGGACAGAGAGCCCCCCTAGGGGCCACGACGACGAAGGATCCACTGCGGCTAGTCCGGGCAGCTCTCACGACGATCACTATCACGCGTACATTCCCAACCAGAAGCTGCTTCAGTGCCTCCGTGGTTTCCAAGCCTCCGTTGATAAGAGTGAATGCTACAAGAAACACGGTACAGAAGTCAAGTTTGATACCGATCACGAGTACAACGTCTGCTTGTCCCGCAAAATCTTCGAGCCTGTCATGTGCAAGCAAGGCTTCTTCTACCGTAAATGTCTGAACCGCCCGAGCAAGAGCGGTGGCAATCAGGAGCAGATGTGTCGCTACGAGGTCTGCTACGAGAATTACGGCCGTGCCGACGACGAACGCTGCGATCAGCTTATCGCTAATTTCAGAGAGATGAGAGCGAACTGAGAGCTATTTGAGGCTTTCTTGAATACAGTTATGTAATGAGTAATAAAATGGACCTTATTTTTGAGTGGACCTGGACCCTACACATTAATTTGCGAATGCCACTAGAGGAGGAACCTGACGCTCATATCGAAGGGATTTCTCGATTTTTTTCCATGAAAGCATAGTCGTCGTCCATTCGTCCTTTTGTAAACCCACGGCTGCTCTTCACTCTTTACTTTTGTGAAGAGCCTTCACAAAGGAGCTTCCTTTTGATTTACCTGGATCCAGAGCAGAATTCGGCATTGGCGAAGAAGCTACTGTTTCGCAGAATCCGATTGGACTTGTGCCTGGATAAAAATGGAGTAACAGGCAAACGTCCTACAACACTTAGACAATCGAGGAAAATGTAATAAAACATTATATTAGCTAATTAACAGCCTTTAAGCCCTTCCTGTTCGGCCAAATGAGCTCGGGATTGCTGCTCATGAAGAGTGACCGTAACTTTCGTGTAAAGCCGGTGCTGTGTCACTCCGATTCGCGTATAGTTCAGATCGGACAGCCCTTCGGTCTCCCAGCGCTGTTTCGTATGCTCAAGCAATTTAAATCGGCATCTAGATAGGTTAAAATTGAATTGCTTCTAAAGAATCACCTACCTATTATCTGGATTTCCGTGGTCGCGAGTGTGTTTGATCATTCGATATCGGGCGATAGACTTAGGATCCCGGACAACGGAATAGCCGGCTGTCACGACGCGCGCGAACATGTCGTCATCTTCTCCGCCCCATCCCCAGTAATCTAAAAGCAGAACAACTCCACAGTGGCAGAGGAATCGGCAGAACTGACCATTCGAGAATCCGTTCACTCTTTCGAATTGCTCACGCGTTAATGCGCTGGCTCCGCCGAAGTATTGACGATACGGAAGGCTGAAAGATCATGACTAGCTCACCCTTTCAGCACGTTTGCGGCCATGTGACGAATATGATGTCAACTATGACAGAAGGAGGGAAAAACGAAGATAACATACTCATAGTTGAATTTGTTCATCGCCACAGCCATGTGTTTCGGCTGGTCAGCGCAGGTGTATGAGTTCCGGTCGTCCTCAGGAAGCAGATCGACGTCGTGGAGCAAGAAGCAGGGCCAGTCGGAAATCTTCAGCGCTTCGACGAAACCAACGTTCATCAGCTTTCCCCGGTTGAAAGTCTCATTGGCCGCTTGCTCGACGAGGAGAATGATGTATTGGAGTTGTTGCTTCGCCAAAATGGAGTGCATGCTATGGAGGAACAGTCGCAAATGCTCTTCGCGGTCTCTGAAATTAACAGAATTCTCTTGCACATCTTCTCTACGCCTAACTCACCTGAAGGGAACAACAATAGCCACACGGTATCGTGCCGTACAATTCTGTGGTCGTCCAAACCCTCCATCTTCCACATTCGGGTAGAGCTTCTCGATTTCCTCCAGGCTCAGGGCATCCTTCGACACATTAAGTGGACCAACGAGATATGGGGACGTCACTGGACATAACGACTGAATTTGAGATTCGCTATCCGGACTGTGGGATTCCTCGGCGGCTTTGTTCGGCTCTATCGTAGGACATGCTGCAAAATGTGTCACATTAATTCGAACGACATAAAAAAGGTAAAATCTTACGGTCTGCGGATTCGCCAGCACCACTCGAGTTGATGAACGGCCACGGCTGGTGACTGTTCCATAAGATAATTCCTCCAAATAGCAAACACAGAAGAAGTATAATTTTCTTCGTTCGCTGCGAAGCAGGAGATGTCGTTCTCATTTTGGCGAAGTCGACTGGTCGGCGAAGGCGAGTTACGAAGAAGCGCAAGCGGGACAACGGACTGTCTAGACTGCTCATAGACAACGGAGAAAAGCTGCAGCTTGTAGACACCAAAGACAAGACAGACGCAGCCAAAGCTGTCTCACCACTTGGGAGCGTTTTGTAATTTGATTTCGTCTAATCGCCGGTCTGGCGAACCGAACGTACGAACTTTCTCCTCACAAAGAAAAACATTAGATAAAATTTTGTAACTGTATCTCTTTGCATATTTGAGTGGCCTTGTGGAGAATCTCGGATTCCGCCAGCATAGGACTCTGAAATCTTTTAAAATTTGTAAAAACAATTCGGAGCTTTGTACCGTACTCCGCTATTGTTCACTCAGGCATCATCGAATATCAGCTTTCTGCTCGTCTGACTCTCTTTTCTTTGTATTTTTCTTTTTCTATGTAACATACAGTAACCCGCGTTTATACTTACAGGCTTTACAACATTTCTCATCTACCACCTGCATAAGCAGTGTGCTATTCGCATACTATAAACCTTTCCCACTAGGCTCACATCACTATCCACAGCGCTGAACCCTTCCCCGGCCTCGCCGATCTGTTCTATTGTTTGACGTGCATAATAAGAATGGAGACGACCTGCACGGCGCCTCGAATCACTTTTCGTGATTACGACCGTCTTCGGACAGCTTTCTGCATCGATCTATTCCTTACTTTTGTGTCAAGTTGGTCACCTTTTAAGCCTATCGCCAGCTACTCCATCTTTTGCAGATGACGATATTCGCGAGTGCCGCCGTGCTTCCTCGTACCAGAGCCGGAAAGAATCTGACTCTACTGTGCATACTCTGTGGAGGAGCCATCGTCTTGATCTGCAGTGACGATCTCCTGCGCAGAAACGGACCAATCGCATCGCGGAAACCATTCCCGCCACCAGAATCTTCTTCTCCCGCTGGTCTTTTAAAACAAGAGCGACATATCACAAAAGATATCTTGACCTCAAGGAGCACGGATAGGAAAGGTAGAGAGAGGACTAATACCCAGTAACCGCCCGTTTTAGAGTCAGGGAAGAGCTGGAGAAGTAAATTTAGTCGAGGATGAGTCAAGCCATAGTAAACTGTTAAATCCGTCCTATAAAAATGCTTCTGACCTTCTTACAATCTTGTTTTTATATCGTATTTGTCACAAAGGTGTCTCAATCTAAACAATTCGGTTCTCTGGAGACCGACTATCGTAACGGAGCCCTTCTGCTGCTGCTCCTCCTCTGTGGATGTGTGAAAAATAGGGTCCACAGAGAGTGACATAGCTTTTCCTAAAATAGTAGTGTCTGGCGTCTGTGGCTTTCAAGTGTCGAAGAATAGCACTTCTAGAAAATTCTTTCTTGGAACAGCTGGGGTCTAGGCATTTCAGACATCACGTGTATGGCTTGTTGTTTTTTCTCGGAACATCCTATTATTTGCTAAGAAACAACACAGCATGATTGTAACATGCTGCCGTCACAAAGCGTACTTTTACATCTTCAAAATGATACATAACACAACAAACATACACTAATGAAGGCTTCCATGATGATAAATAGCACGTTCCTCGTTGTTAGCGTCCTACTACGGAGTATATGTATATATATAAGGAAAACACGGATATTTGACCATACTGCTTAACGCCTTGGCTGTGCGACCATGAACGTGACCAAGTTTGTATTTGGCAGCGAGCTACAAGGACGAGGATATGCCACTAGTAGGGACCTCACTGTTGGTTTCATCACTACGGCGGTAATGGTGTAATGTATGCCATATGAAGCTAACGAAAGTTCTAGGTTGCCATGACGGCGTTAACTGGAGCCATCATCAACATTTACCTCATCAAGAAGCTGAAGGTGTTCCACAACGCCTTTGGGTGCTTCTGGGGTGTTCGGACCATTGGTGAACTTGGGAACGATACGGTCTTTGCGTTCTACACTGGGCCGATTACGATTTTGTAAGTGGACTAGCTGAAATAGAGAGTTTAGTGGACGTTCAGGCAACCTACGAACATTCCTCCGGAGTTTGGAATCTTCGCTTATCACTTCTCGTTCTTCTTCGTTTGTGTCCAATGTGCGATGAATCTGGTCATCGCGCTGAACCGCTTTGTCGCCGTCTGCTACCCCGTCCGCTACAAGTTCGTCTTCAACAAGAAGGTTTGCCTTCTAGCTGTTGGAGTGGTCGTCGTTGGCTCGATATTCGTCGTCTTGTTGTACTTCAGTGAGTCCCGCTTCTTAGTAGCTTTAAACTACGCTCCATCTCAGTTTTCCCATGCAACCACCTCGGCTACAGTCCTCGCTTCTACGCGAATGTCTTCATCAAGTGTAGAGGTGACCTGGACAGGGACTATTCACAAATCTCCAAGTTTGTTTATCGGATCTGCTTCAGCACTGCCTGCATGGGCACGGCAGTCATCAATTCGATTACATTCAGCAAAATTGTCTTCATTCGACTTGTAAGTCAACCTCATAAGGAAGTTTACCGATCTCACACCTTTAGTCCTCTATCACCACTTATAACAACAAGGAATTTCGAAGAGATGTCCGTCTCTTCACCCTGGTAACGCCTCTCTCTCTGACCTCCTTTAAATACAACTTTCTAGGCCGTCGTTCAGGACATTCTCATGACCATCGTGGGCTTGGTGCTGATCATCACCAATAACGCCAAGGGACTGAGCGTTGTCGGTGTGCTCTTCAGCTATGATGGACTCATTTTCATCTACGCCTTCAACACGTAAGATTGGAATCTCTTAGCTTAAGCTCAGCTTGTTTTCTCAACCTAGAGCTTCCATGATGTTCTGCAACCCAGAATGTCGTCGCTATCTGAGCAGTAAATTGGCCACAAGTAAGCCCACAGTTTCCACCACACTCACTAGCGGCCAACTCGCTACTTCTCGTTAGAAATGGTAGTGGACCAGACACCGACATGGTCTTAAAGCTGGACATCCCCGTCGCCTATGCTTTAAATATGTACCTGTTGTAGCCGTTCCCCTTCTTGTCATATCTATTTTAAGGGCTTATGGCCATGGTCATTAATGTGATGTTTATTGTCATATCTATTTTAAGGGCTTATCGCCATGGTCATTAATGTGATGTTTATATTGCATATTCTGTATATTCCGATATGTATCCTACTACAAGAAGTATATTACTTCCATATGCTTCCGCTGATTCTCTAAATGACAGCGGTCTTTTAGCAAAGTTTGAAATCTTTTGCAAAGTTTGTCACTAAGGTTTCCTGCTGAAAATACGAACCAAATACGAACGACCTGATGCTATTCAACGAAATCCTTGACTCCCTGCTATCATGTTCGCGAAAATCATAGTACAATGTTCTCTTAAAAGGCCGTTCTTCACAGAATAGCACGGTATCATATGCGCTCAAACTGTGCTCACGCTCGATGTGAACAGATATAAACGGATAAATGAAATGAATGTTTTCTAAAAAAACGGGTGTTTACTGAACAGCATCACTAAAAACACGAAGAACAACAATTCGTGCGTCAAAAACCCATAATTACATGCTCAAAATAACCGACGAATCAGAAGGCTTATGGACGGAGGTGATTAAGGCTGTTGAAGACGTTTCATAAGCATGTGAAGGAGCATCATTATCTCTCCAGCGAGTGCGCCTGACGCTTGGTTACCTTACGCCTATGAACGCCACGGAATTTCTGTATGGCAGTGAGCTGCAAGGACGAGGATATGTCAATGGAACTGATCTCATATTTGGTTCCATCACCATTGGGGTAGTGGTTCATCTTCCGATGTTATAGTGGAAGCCCTTTCAGATCGCTCTCCTAGGGCTAACAGGAGCGATAATCAATCTACAGCTTATCAAAAAGCTATCAGTGTTCCACAACTCTTTTGGTCTTTTCTGGGGCGTTCGG
>KN171496.1:35888-48207 GCA_000757755.1 Steinernema glaseri
TGCTTGTAAGTGGGAGTTTGTCAACGTTTCCCTATAACTCTCATCGTTAAGTCGTACTGAAGAGCCATGATTGCCAAAGATCACTTATGCGAGAGAGGACTTGGACAGGCACAAAGACAAAACCTCAATATGTATCTCTAAAACATAACTGATCCATTTGCTTAATTTTATCCGTTATTTTTTTCCACTCAGGACCAGACCGTAAGTACTGTACAACATGTCCACCGTTTCAGTGTCTTACTTTTCCTTACTCTTCAGTGGTTATCCCGCTGCATTCAAAGAGAGTCTTTATTTCAATACTTAACGTTCTTCTGCACATCATATCTATACGTTGTACCTCGAACCTTCAGTACTTCTTCTCATCTTCGCCACGCCGCTTACGACTGCAACCGTATCCGTAGACGTCTTCCAGCGTAACATCTTCAGAAATTGTCTTCTATAGGGATTCGTGATCCCTATCACCAAACAGCAGGAGATCAGAGAATTCAGAGAGATCGAGACGTTCGCAATCTTGAATAGGACAGTGCCATATCCTTGTTGGCCGAACTGTTCCAGGGCAAGGGCTGTAAGCAGTGGCGCGGCGACCAAGATGACAGGAACGAAGGCTTGCATGAGGACATTCATAAAGAACATTCTCTGTAGTTTCAGTGTTCTTGGCGACGTTCCAGTGCTTGGGTTCCTCAGCTTCCTGTGAACTCGGAAGAGAACATAACAAGCTGTTGACGCAAAGAACGCGCTGTAGGTGAATAAGAATCCGACGGCGTAGTTAACCAAGCCATCTGCTTCCAAGTCGCCGACGAAATAACAGGCTGGTGATACGTAGAGTTCAAGGTTGAGTGATGTGTGTCGTTTTATGTATAACGTAGTGGAATTTGAGAAGTAAAGCAAAGTCCCGAACACGGCAGCAGGAAGCAGTATAAAGACGGACTTCCAGAGGACCCTCCAAGGCGTAATTTGGTCCACATAGAGGGAATTCATCCTTGAGTACACATAGAAGAAGGACTGAAGAAGGAGCTGGAAGTATTGGACAGCCAGAGCACCGGAGAGAGCTGCGAGGCCTCGGTTGTTCAAGTAGGCCTGGAAAATCCCGTCGGTGTAGATGCATAATGGATGTGTGAGGAATTCGGGTTGCCATATGAAGCCGCAGAGAATGCTGAGGACAGTGCTACTGAGGCAGAGAGAACCCAGATAGAAACGGAAGATCTTCATCGAGTGATGCGAGCGGAAGAGGATCATGTAGAGTAGAAAGCCTTCGCAGAATAGGTCAAAGATAACGATTAGGTCACAGAACGAAGCCGTTATGGAATACGCCATTAGTGAACACAATGAGTACAGCTCGGGAAAACAGCTACTGGGTTGGTGTTAGAAATGCACAAGTCGATGATCGTTAATACGAAAGGTTAAACGACAGATGGAGATTTGTTTTCACAAGTGTAGCCCGCAGATGGTTGGAATAAAAAAGCATCAAATAGCTACGTATGGCCGACAAATAAGAGGAAGTAGACAGTGCTGTTACTCACTGTTTTGGATCTACGTTTTCTAAGAGACGCCTAGGTCTATTCCACAGCGATTTTAGGATGAATCATAATCACGATGGAACTTTAAAAACGACCGAAAAGAAGAGACTTACTATATAGGGTTGCCTAGTTCGAGTAGTATTAATGAGAGTGGTTTGGATCCACCTATGTTGTTTTATTGGCTTTTCCAGGCGTAATACTGTGTGCAGATAGTAGATAGTGCTGCAGACGTAGAATGGTTTGGATCTATGGGTTTTAAGTTAAATGCGGACGTCAACAACCACGATTTCATTTTAAAAAGGACAAAACTACTATAGAAAGGACAGGTGTAGAGGCTTTCCAGCTTAGATAGCATTGATGAGAGTAATTTACATGTACATATATTGTGTTCAATTGACTTTTCAGGTGTATAAAGTGGTTTAGAGTGCAAAACAGGGGTTTACGCCAGCTGGTGTGACCAATATTTCATAGAGAAGGGTGAGGACAACCCTAATAGGTGTGTTGTCCGTTTACTATGCTCCAAACATTGCTGAAAAACACTTCCAAAAACACTTAAAATGGACCAAAGAAGTATGGAAAGGAAAGGTTTAGATAGTAATTTGCATCAATATGTATACATATGTTGTTTTCAATTGGATTTTTGGTGTATAAAATGGTTTAGAGTGCAAAACAGGAATTTAGTCCAGCTGGTGCGACCAATCTGTTATAGGAAAGAGTGAGGACAGCCTTATTAGGTGTGTTGTCCGTTCAGTATACTCCCGATATTGCTAAAAGATGCTTTGTGAAGCTGATAAATTGAATTGATAAAGTTTATATGACTTTCAGGCATCGATAAAATATCTTAGAATCAAGCTTTCTTGGGAGGCTCCACGACGACTCCATTTCCCATCTCGACGAGTCGCGAGCTGGCCAAGTAGCTGTTGCGACCGTACTCGATTCCAACGCATCCGTGCACCATCTTGGTGTACTGCTTCAGGACGACATCCTTGATCGTGAATCCACCAAAGGGTCGGAAGTCGTTGAAGCCGATGGATCCCGACGCTTGTTCGCCGACGCCGAAAGTCTCCCAGTACCAGAGATCCTGGCCCTCGAGGCGCCAGTTGCCCGTGATCTGCTGCCAGTCGTACCAGTTCGTGTAGATTCCGACTTTGACGCCCAAACCCTACAAATAGTCTTAGTTAGGCAGGATCCGTCGATCTTATCTTACAGCAGCAGCCCTGATGTAGTCGTAGATGAATCCTGCATTTCTTTGAGGGTTTTTGGGCCAGCTGATGGGATCGGTGACGTGAAGCCAGACGTGGAACATTGTCAGGTTCCCTTCGCGCTTCAGAGTGAAGTAGGTCTCCTGGAACTGGGCGGCTGCCGTCTTCCAGCTGTTAACGGCCGGGGTGACAAAGGCGTAGATTCCGAGTCCGGCTAAGGAGGTTTCAGTCTTCAATTAATCTTAGAGATGTACCCACCTCTCTGAGCGTAGAGGAGATTATCCGCAGCGTAGGGATAGACGTTTCCCTGTCCGTCAGGATTGTACACCCCTACGAAGGCGTAGCGGTAGCCCTGTTGCCGAAGACAGCTCAACTGCATCAGCGTGGCCGGGTAAGTGGTGTCGAAGGCACCATAACCGTAGTATTGAAGGTCCTCGGAGGTCTTCGTTTCGTTGGCCGCGAGCGCAGTGGTCGAGAGGAGAGCAAGAAGGAGAAGTGCCAGCTTCATCTTGGGAGTGAATGATGCCTTGACCGTGGGTCCAGGTTATATAGGAAACCAAGGGGGACTTTGGACTGCGAACGTGGGGAGCGTGTGGGGAACAAAGGGTTCAAAAGATGAAGGAGTCAGAAAAGAAGTTGTTTGGTGGCTTCGTTGTTTGTTATCAGGAATGGATTCTTATTGGACGAGCAGGTGGAAATGCTGCCTTGTGGTGTTAGGTTAGTCCGATATAGAATGCTGTAACGATCAGATTTGGAGCATTGAAGTCCTCTTCAATGCTTATGTGTTTAGAAGATTCTATTCGATGGCCTATTAAGGCTTTCCTAAGACGGCATAGGCCTGTTTCCCATGCTGATGATCACGTTGACTGTCAGGTTCTTTGCAAGGTTAACTGATCTTCATATATATTTGCGAAATTTTTCCATTCTGGACTGTCTCAGGGAAGTTACCGAAAATAATAAATAGGTGACGTAACCCTTGTTGAATCCAGCTACTTCTCTTCTCGACTTTGTGATACATGCTCACGTGACGGTGGTATCATCTTCACAGTGTCCGCTTTAGGAGGAAGCAAGTAAATGCTCTTATCAGAAAAATCAAGAATCGCTGTTCTTGATAGGACTGCCAACGACACGTTTTGCACAATATTAAAAAGTTTCTAATGAATGTCTTTTAGATGTAAGTGCAGTTATCCACTGCGCCAAAGATTCATTGTATTATGTCAAACTCCAATTTTTGTATGTTAGTCATATGTATGCTTGTCATACACATGCCCTCTACGTCCAGCAAGGACTGAATTACAGTAATAAATAGAAATAGAATGACATGATCTATAAGGTGCGATGTTAGTGTCCGAGATGGGAAAGTGGGATGTCAATCAGGATGCCCTAGTTCTAGAACATATAGGAGCGTTCTGTAGCTCTTTCGATTTCCACGTAGCCCACCGATAAGAACTACTCTTTTGAGAGAACGACATCGAGATGGCTTCCCTTTGTTCTCCTCTTATCGCACACTCCGGGAAGTCGACCACCTCTCTCAGGTCAATGTTCACGTCCTCGAAGAGAAGACCGCTTTTCTGCAGAGAGCAAACATCAACACTGCCAACTACTTTGTTTCCGATCTCTAGCACTGCAGCCGTTTTTATGGCTATCTTGTAGCGGACTCCTTCTATCTGAGCAGTTCCTCCTCAACGATTCCACGTAGCCGCCCTCATCTTCTGATAAGAGTGTTCTATAAAACAGCGATGCATCCGCTTCTTCCTCAGATCAGCTCCTCGGCATGCAGATCCCTCTTCTCGTCGTCGTCGCCTTCGCGGCCCTCACCTACGCCCAGATCCCCCAGTCCATCGGCTACGGCGTCGACCTCACCGACTACGGTACTGTGCAAACGTTCCAGTGCATTCGAAACCTTCGCTACTCCTACGCCTTCATTGGAGTCTACAACTCCGTAGGAAATGGAACCGTTTACAGCTACGCCGTCCAGAATGTTGTGAACGCCCAGTACGGTAGGACCATAATTTAGTGAGGTTACGTTAACAGGCGCCAATCTTAGCCGGTCTCAAGATCCACATTGTCCACGCGCCCGCCCCTCAATCGTCCAAGTCAGGAGCCACTCAGTTCCTGGAAACCTACAACACTCTGAAGGCTTACGGAGTCAGCGTCCATACGGTCTTCCTCCAGATTACCTCCCCCATCAGTTGGCCCAACAATCCCCAAAAGAACTCCGCTTTCATCGCCGACTTTGTCAACGCCGCAGCGGTAAGAAGCTCTCCAGGATTCTTAGTATCCTCCTCCTACCTCTAGCGAGTCAATGTCCACGTGGCCTTCTACACGAACTGGTACGACTGGGAGCAGATCACGGGCGGTTGGGTGACCACGCCGCGCCTCCTCTGGTACTGGAACACTCTTGGAAACGGGGTCGATGCCGCTGGCTCAGATGACTTCACCGACTTCCGTCCGTTCGGTGGATTCACCAGTCCCTACGTGGCCGTCAAGCAGTACAGAAGGAACCTAAGCGGCTGTGGAGTGGCCTTCAATGGAAACCGGTTCGTGTCCGGATTGGTCTTCATGCAAGCCAACGCTGCCCGCGTCGAGGTGAAGAAGGAGGCTGAGAAGCAGTAATCTCGTTGAGGGAAATGAACGTGATTGGTCTTGAATAAATTTCTGAATTCATTGGCTAACGATGATGTTTACTAAAGACAAGAAATGAAGACAAGAACTTTTGGAATATAACGGAAGTTTCATCACACTAGGCCATGTGAAGCTGATAAACATGACTTGATTGACAAGAACTGGTATTCTTCATTGGTTGAGAATAAACGGACAGTTATTCCACTGTTAATCTAAGAAATTTTCCTGATGCCCCTTGCTGAATGCCGAATGCTCATGTACGTGTCATAGAACCGCATGGAATCTGCACCTCGAGAATATCAATTATTATGTGCTTCTATTAACTATTATTATATTAACTGACACAAAGTAGCGTTTATTTACATCACCAGAAGGATCGGGAAAGAGATTTCTTGATTGACTGGGTAATCAAATGTTCCATTCGACCAAAAATATGCTTTAAAAAGTATCGATTTGGAAAAAGTATCGATTCAACAGCTGTTAGTTGTAATTGTGAAACCTGTTGGCTTCTAGGTCTTTCAGAGATACTTGGTTTATTCACACCATTTCACTGATCATTCAATAAGGACAGCATTACTGATGAAGAGCGACGCCATAAGCAGCGGACTTCGCATTCGCAGCGACGTAGAGGTTTCGGTTGAACTGCGCCTGGCAGTTGTAAAGTCCGATTCCGAACTGCTTCATCGCACCGTCAGCGGAGGTGAAGCCGGCGAAGGCGCGGAAGTCGTTGAAGTTAGCCGGACTCTCGGCCTTCACTCCTTCTCCGTAGACGTTCCAGTACCAGAGCTTGTGACCCTCGAGGCGCCAGTTGCCAGTGATCTGCTGCCAGTCGTACCAGTTCGTGTAGATTCCCATGTTGATGTTGAAGCGCTTAAAAGGGGATCTTTAGATAACCACTAGGAGGCTTCCTTACGTAGGCGGCCTGGAGGATCTCCGCGATGAACTTGATGTTTCCCTGGGGGTTGTTTGCCCACTTGATGGGGTCGGTCACCTTGAGCCACATCTGGAGGTTGTTCACGAGGAGGTTGTTCGTGGCGAGGGTTTGGATGACCTCATCAAGCTGCTGCAGTCCGGTCTTGCGGCCTTGAGGCTGTGGGTAGAAGTAGGGCTGGACTAGGAAACCTCCTGGAAACGGAGAAGCCACTGAGCTACTTTTTTCTGTGCTTACCAGCGACAGCGTTGCGGATGTTCTGGGCAGCGCGAGGCAGGACACTTCCATCTCCCTTAGGGTGGTACATCCCGACGAAGGCGTAGTTGTAGCCCTTCTGACGGAGGCAGCTGTACGAGGAGGCGCTGGTGAAATTGGCCAGATCGATAGCGTAGCCGAACTTCTGCTGGGAATCTTGAGCAGTTTCTACCTGGACGGCGAAGGCCACACCCAAGAGGGCGACAAAGGCAAGAACAACCACACTCTTCATGGTGGAACAAGTGTGGTGTTCTTGTGGTAAGGGCTTTTAAATGCGCGCACTTTTGGACTTTGGCACCAGCGCGGAACAAACAACGTCGACGTGGCAATGGGTTGCCCTGCAGAAAAAGCATTCAGAAGTCATTTCGAGTGATAATTGAATCATTCGATGCAAACAAAGGAGTCTTATCGCTGTGCCGACGTGAAATTCTGTGGTTCTGTGGAGAGGCAAGTGGTGATAGAGTTAAATGCTAGTGGGAACCTTCCACGGCACAACGGAGGTCCTTGTGATTGGAACACAAATGTGGATGTCCATCTCTGCCCCTAAGAATAGCGTAGGACAGGATGTGGTCTTTCAAATCGTTTTGAGTCATGACCAGTGAGGCCGACTCGAAGCTTGGCTGGTTCTTTATTCCAGATTTGACATTCTTGCTCAGAACCAGTCGAAGAATCAAATCCTACGGTAGTTCTGATAGGTTTGAGTTTCTGCGTCAATGTCGGTCCGTACGATTCATCCATGATTCAAGTACTTCCGCAACCGGTCTAATTGTATCTGGGCTCGTTTGACTGGTTTATTGCGCCTAAACCCTTCTTCATCAATGACAATAATCACCTACTTTACCGCATAGGCATGGCTAGAGTTCGACTTGATATTTAGGCAATGAAATCGTGAGAGTTTTAGCCTACTTGCAATGAAAAATCTATTTGACTTAAACCAAATGGCTGATAAAATACTTACGGCGCAAAACAAGCTTTTCTGGACAACCATCACAATAAATAAAACTGTTATACCAGTCCAAAGAGGATAGTCCAGCTCAAGACCTTCATTAATGCAACTCAAAAGTTTTGTGCAGTTTACGAGGCGAACAAACATACTATTTATTCCCAACTGTCTATCCAACAGAACCCAAAGATCACAGGCGACACGTAACCTATCGTAGCTTCTACAATCATATCTACGTCTAAGACCAAATTCGGTATCCTCCGAACACTCCTGCGCCGCCTCGGCCTCTACCTCCACCCCCGGAGCTGTATGAGGAAACGGCTGCTGTTCTCGGTGGGCAAGGACAATAGCCTGAGTCAGAGCCTGGCTGCCCTGCTGCTCCTGGAGGACCGGGATATCCATCATCGCCGGGAAGTCCAGGGATTCCAGGAATTCCTGGAGGACCAGGAGGACCCGCTGGTCCACCAGATTCATAGGGCGTTTGTCCGGCCAGGCCAGGACGTCCAGGAGGTCCGGGTGGTCCCGGCGGGCCAGGAGGACCGGGATAACTGCTAGATCTGTGGCCAGGAGCACCATCTGCTCCTGGTAAGCCATCCTCGCCAGGATATCCATCTGGACCTGCGTCTCCAGGTGGTCCAGGAGCTCCTGGTTGTCCAGGCGATCCGGGATATCCAGGCGCGCCACTCTGTCCTGGAGGACCGGGAGGTCCGGCTCTTCCAGGAGCCCCTGCAGGTCCAGGAGGTCCAGCAGGGCACTGAATACATGCGTTCCTTTCATTCTCATATCCTGCGTCGCTCGATCCAGATCCTGGGATTCCCGGGAAGCCGGGGATTCCATCCTGTCCGGGGATTCCGTTTGGTCCTGGTGGTCCAGGCGGGCCAGAAGGACAGCCCGAAGCTTGCTCGGCACAATCTGTCAAGAACATGGACAAATGTGGTGTCTATTAAAGATGGACTCACTGCATTCGTGAGTTTGATAGGTAGCCGGGACGCCCTGGTCGTACTGGCGTCTGACTCTCGTGAAGAAGCTGCCGAAGTTAAACCTGCTTTCACTCTGATACTTGACTTCCATCATCCCTTTCCAGACGTCGTTGGCGTAGAACTGAAGAATATCTTTGGCTTTACAGGAACATTGAATGGACTTGTAAGTTAAATGGGTATTAAAAAATTAAATGGACATTACATTAAAACATTAACAGAGGCATTAAATGGACTTGTAAGTTAACATTACCCCTCACAATCTGGCCCCTCAAGTATCCAACGGTTTGGCATAGAACTGAAAAACACGGGTCCTTTGCTTTATAAGAACATTAAATTTACTTCTAAGTTAATAGCTAACACTACCCCAACTCCCAAGGTGGCCCTTGAGGGGCTAACCCACCTTGAACTCATCCAGGTCGGCAACCACCTCCCGATAGAGTTGGTTCATGTCGGAGATCACGACCACGCTCACAAGAACTGTAGTAAGAACGGCGGCTAACGTGGCCGCGTTCCCAAACACCACCAAAGTCCGATGGAAAGACATGACTCTGGAGGTCCTCTGACAACGAGTCGGCGGTTTATATCCGATGTGGTGAATAACATATCCGACAGTAAATCGAAATATTTTCGGATCAACCAGTTTGGACTGAATGGACAGTTAGTTTAAACACCGAACGGCTGTTGTGGAGAGAGATTTAGTCACGTCGTTTGCTTGCGAAGACATGAGAAACGGCTCAGGTGAGCTGGGGTGTCATCGTCGGATTCACCGAGCAGTTGACGCATGCTCTCTATGGGCGTATCGGATGGATTCGGTGGATTTCCTTAGCGATCGATCATGACGATCGTAATCAGTGATGGATCTGAGTTGCCGTGTTCCCTCAAGTGGTTTTTGCATGGGTTCTTTGACTGGTGAAGGAGGGCAAATTCGTTTTCCTTTAAAAAATTCGTTCGCTCCTTGGGACCTCTAACATGTGAACACTCCAATCGTAAGAAATGAGATCGCTGATAATAAAGGTAAACTATGACGAAAACAGAATGTCATTGCCCATTTCTAGAGGGAGATACTTGTTTCCTTCCACTCTATCATGCTTGTTAGTAGCCTACAGAAGATGGAATGGTGACAGTAGCTAGGATAGTGACAGTTGTGTTGAAATATCAAAATTTATTACTGTTTTATAACCTATTAAAAGACAGCCGTCGACAAAACTAGTTCTGTCTCTATGCATGGACGAAGCGTCGCTGCTTGTAGCGGTAGCGATATCCACCGCCTCCACCGCCACCAGTTCCTCCTCCGTGTCCACCACCGCCACCACCGCCGGATCCTCCACCGCCAGATCCTCCACCACCAGATCCTCCACCACCGAAGCCTCCACCTCCACCACCAGCTCCACCACCAGCTCCTCCTCCAGTTCCTCCTCCAGCCCCACCACCCGCTCCTGCGGATCCTCCTCCTCCTCCGGCTCCGCCACCACCAGATCCTCCACCACCGAATCCTCCTCCTCCACCGCTTCCACCGCCTCCACCGCCATGACCACCACCGCCTCCTCCACTGCCACCGAGAGTCGCAGTTCTAGGCGGGCAAGGACAATACTCTGCGTCGTGTCCGGGCTGTCCTGATCCTCCAGGCTGACCAGGTCCTCCATCTTGTCCAGGCGTTCCTGGGTTTCCGGGCGCTCCAGGAGGTCCAGCCGGTCCAGCGGGTCCAGGTCCTGGAGCAGGACCAGGTGCTCCGTTGTTTCCAGGAGGTCCAGGAGGACCAGGAGGTCCGGCAGGGCCAGGGAAGCTGCTAGAACGGGTTCCGGGGGCTCCAGGATTTCCAGGAGCTCCGTCGTTTCCAGGGCTTCCGTTCGGTCCGGCGTCTCCAGCAGGTCCTTGTGGTCCTGGAGCTCCTGGATTTCCAGGACTGCCAGGTTGACCGTCGTTTCCAGCAGGTCCAGGAGGACCAGCAGGGCCATCGGGTCCAGCAGGTCCAGCTGGTCCAGCAGGACACGTAATGCAGCCCTGCTCGTGGTGAGACTGGGCACCGGCCGTGGCTTGACCCGCACGTCCGTCTTGTCCCCTCTCTCCAGGTTGACCGGCTTGTCCGGGCTGTCCCGGAGGTCCGGGTGGTCCAGCAGGACATCCACTAGCCTGAGCAGCGCACTGACATCCTCCTCCTCCTCCGCCTCCTTGGGTCTCAGTGCCTCCGCTCACTCCAGCGTCGTACTGACGTTTGGTGCGGAAGATCGAGTCGAAGGAGATGAAGGAGCCTTGGCGAGCGGTCTTGACATCCATGATGCCTTGCCAGGCGTCATTAGCGAGAATCTAGGAGCCCTGTGGTCAAAGTCCGAGTCAAGAGAGGCGTATACCTTGAAGTCATCCATCTCGTTGATCACCTCATCGTACATATCGTTGACTTCGCGAAAGAGGCTTGCCATGATCAGCAAGCTGCCAAGGATGAGGAGACCGCTCCCAGCGGAGGCCACGAAGGCTGCTGCTTTGATGCCGCCGACCATGCTGATGATACTTGTCCAGGCTGCAGTCCCCTTTTATATCGCCGAGAACGACGTGGATCGGTGGCCTGATCGCACGGAAACACATCAATCACCGCCATTGTGGAGCAATCAAAGGTCCTAAACTGGTTTGCATCTGCCGCTATTGGGATCCAATTAGCCGATAAATCAGGATTCACAAGAATGGGATGTGGACCAAGCTGGATCCTGATGCTATTAGCGCTTCGGTGATAATGCAACACATTTGCGGTGTTGGTTACTGTGCGCAGAACGAGTGGATGACTCTGTGCATATAAGTGGAAGTTCTTTATCTCAGATCTGTTTCCCCCAATATAAGGCGTGCTGCCCACTGCGGACAAATACTTATATTGCCCAAAGATAACCCATTTCTCAGCAGGCCGGTTGTAAACTGTTTGCACAACTGCATGTCTAATGGGGGGGGGTGAAATAAACGCTCCTTGGTTCTTGCAAAACTACAATTTTGCCCCTTCTTAGAGGCCAGGCCCCTTTTTTCCAGTCCTCGGTCTTTGAGGAAAAATGAGGGCTCACCCAAATGTAAAAACGTTTGGAGGTATGGGGGATCGAACCCCAGACCTCTCGCATGCAAAGCGAGCGCTCTACCACTGAGCTATACCCCCACGCCAAAGGCCTTTCCACTTGTTGTTTTCACAACGAGCATGCCAATGAAATGCACTAAAATAATAATAATTGAATGTGGGAGCTCATAACACCCGTGATGTCCCTAGCTCCTGAAAGGGTATCTAAAGGTCACCTGTCAATGGCAGCTGCTTAAGGCTCACGGATGTCTCTCACAATCAGTTCAAAAACAAGTGATTCTGACCCATTAATATGGGCACGTCAAGTAGGCCGCTATGGAATGGAATGAAGTGCATATTGCTTAACAGACTCTTCCTGTTTGATGAATAAAGACTGCTAGTGGATTCAGTTAAACGGATTACTCCGTCAATAGTGTTGTGCTGTTGTCGATATCAGACACGCTATTGGCACGTGTGGTAATGAACCAAGAAGGTGCAATGCGTTCTTTATTTCTATGAAAGCTCGGAAGGGTCGCATTAGGCCATAGCCTTGCGGCGCTTGTAGTTTCCTCCTCCAGCACTGCCACCTCCACCACCTCCGGATCCGCCGCCACCAGCGCCGCCGCCTCCAGCATTGTATCCTCCGCCGCCTCCGCCACCAGATCCGCCACCACCGCCTCCAGCTCCTCCGGATCCGCCACCATGACCACCACCGCCTCCTCCTCCAGCTCCACCGCCAGCTCCTCCACCGCCACCTCCATGAGCACCACCACCTCCTCCACCACCGTGACCGCCACCACCTCCTCCAGATCCTCCACCTCCTCCACCACCAAGAGCT
>KN171501.1:13927-26347 GCA_000757755.1 Steinernema glaseri
GGTACGGTTCTGCACGGCAGCGCTAGCGATCTTGCGACCACTCATTCTAACCTGAAAATTATGGAGTTTATCTATCAAAAGATCTCGAAGATACGCTGGCTAGCTCGGCTATCGAACCACGAAAGAGAAAAGGCGCAATCAACATTCCCTTTATACAAACAACTGCAGTAGCTCAATAAATATACAATAACTTAAGAGATCGACAAAAAACACGAGATCAGTAGGGGGAGAACCCTGTAATGAACGGAATGCCCACTGGAACGGCTGCTTGGTACCGGATATACTTCTGTCCGAAGAACTCCACCAAGTACCGTTCTTCGTCGTGGATCCGATCATTGAAGAACTGGAAGGTGACGTAGGAGTAGGCAATAAAGCAGAAGGGATTGCACAGAGTGATCTGCGTGCCCATGGACCACAAGAACCATCCGACGTAGCCCGGATGGCGCATGTATCGGTACAGCCCGGTGGTCACGAGTTGGTGGCTGGAGCTTCGCGACGTCGCCACAAGATGGGTGAAGGCTCCACTGGCTTGCATCATTGCCGTCTTCCGAATGACTTCTCCGAGCATGCACAGGCAGAATCCGAATTGACTCAAGGAGGTGGAGTGGACTGCCGGCGAGAAGCGGGTTTCGAAGGCGAATTCGGTCCAGCTGGCCACGGCTGCCATCCAGTACTCGAAGGAGTGGTTGAGCAAGAAGGAGTCCCGCTTGAGCGTCGGCCTGTTGGTCAGAGCGATGACGACGAATTCGGATATGTGGAAGAAGGAGATGATGAAGACGTAGCGGGTCAGCGCGACCAGATGCGCATTCCCCACGGACTCGAAGTAGAAGGCGAGAGATATGCTGAGTCCGTGGACGACGCCGATGACGAAGCCTTGACACGTGTAGATGTATTGGTCGTACTTGAGAACGACGATGAGCAGCGAGAAGAGGCAGAATCCGTAGCAAATTGAGGTTTCGGTGAAGGCAGAGAAGTCGAGGAGGGAGAAGTAGGTGGCGGCTGCCAGGAAGGAGAAGAACCCGGCTCGGACGGGCGGGTCGTAGAGGAGCAGGCCGAGCTTCGATTTCAGCCTCATGGCTTCCTGAAATGGACATAAGACGTTAGTAATGGACAAGAAGGCAATGGCACGAATACGAAGCCGAGAAGACGCGCCACGAAGAAGTCAAGAAGGAGACGAGTTGCCGACGTGCTCCAAAGAAGCAATTTTCACCTTTCGTTTCAGGACTTCTCGGAAAAGCGAAACTCATCAACTCCGCCTTCAGACTTCTGGCGCGAACTCCGAAGCTTCGTATTCGTCTTCCAGCTTCTTCTTCCTTCGAATCGTTATGGTGAAGCGACAGATCACGATTCGCCGCGAATGCCCTCGGAAGCTGTTCTACGAGAAGCTCCTTCACGACTGGAAGGAGAGCACCGAGGATCGCAACCAAAGGACGACGATCTACAAGGTAGGGAATATCGAAATTTTGCTCAAAAACGATCGACTTCTAGGCACAACAGAGCATTCGCTGCTACCCGATCGAGATCAATGGATTCTCGGAGCTGAAGAACATCAAAGGTTAGTGCCATCGACGGGACTCCTTCTACACGCAGCTCCAGGGATCGGCAACAACATCGCCACCAAGCTGGACGACGCCTGGCAGGTGATGTGCTCCCAGTTCCAAGCGATTCCCTCGGTCGGGCAGATCAAGGAGCTGAAGAAGGGCGAGTTCGTGCAGTTCATGAACTCCGCCGCCGGCAAGAAGAGAGGACCTGTCCCCGTCACTGTCGCCCCATCTGCGAAGACCGGGATTCCGAGGATGCGGAGCGTCAACCTGGACCTCCCTTCTACAAGCTCAAGCGGGCCTATGAACGTGGTCCCAGCGTCGCCAGGTCGCGCCTTCCAGCGATGGAACTCGCTTCCTTCTACTTCTGGGAAGCCCTCTGGAGCTGGAGGACCGGCACGTCCGTCGCCTCCTTCAGATATGTGCGAAGACCTTCTTCGCTACAGTCCCTCAGAGCGAGATCAAGTAGAGGTAAACACATTTCTTTATTTTCTTGGGAAATAGGACTGAACAACCGTATCTTTTGCACAAAAAACTTTCATTCCTGTCAGCTCTACTTCTATGTCCTTTTAGGTTTGCTTGATCGTTGACAACCGGGAGAAGAGCGGACTTCTGAAGAAGAGGGATGTCAGCACGTTCCTCGATAAACTCGGCACGCGCTACGAGCTCCGGTCACTGTCCATAGGCGACTACTTGTGGGTCCTCCGGTGGAAAACTTCTGGCCTCGAACTGGTCCTGGACTACATCGTAAGCAATTTATTCCCAGCTTATCCTCATAGATCGTTTGAAGTGCGAGCGGAAAACATGGCAGGATCTGTGGTCCAGTATCAAGAAAGGAAGATTTGACGACCAGAAGCAAAGATTGATGAACTGTGAAGTAGAGAATATCGTGCTCATTGTGGAGGGAGCCACACCCCCGGAACGCGCCATGGAGCAAGCGCTCGCCAGCTCAAGTATCCGCAATAGTTTTATGGTCCAGCGGACGGCCAGCATCCAGGACACGGCGAAGTTCCTCCACGCCGTTTCGAACCGATTAATGGACCGAATCCGCACTGAACACGTAAGTCCTGTTGGGATTTGTCCAAATCAAGTATACTGTACAGATGAAAGGCATAGCCTTCGAGAAACTCCAGAACGACGGCAAGAAGACGAAGTCCATGACGGTCTCGGACGTGTGGGCGCGGCAGCTTACCGTATGCCCGCAAATGGGAGGTGACAAGGCTGCCCTAGTGGCCGGCGAATTCCCGTCTTTCCGGTCCATGGCCGAGTTCTACCGAAGCCAGAAGAGGAGCGATCCGATGTTTGACCTCGCCGAGCATCTGGGCCAGAAGATTCCCTCCCTAAACCGAACTGTGCGATCTACTGTAAGTGAGTTTTTCCGGCGTGCATAGTCGGCTTTAAGTGAATTTTCACGATAAACATTATTTCCGCAAACGTCCGATGTAGTCTCCGTCGAAGTTTCCAAAGTAGAAGAAGCCGTCTGCCTCCGTGGTCTACAGTATCCGTAGTTTCTCCTGCTTGGGAGGGGAGGCTTACCTGGGTGATGCTCTGGATCACACTGGCAGTAGTGTCCTGTAGAGAAGAGAGGATCTTCCCCTTCTGGCTGACTTGAATGGTGATCGTGTGTTTCGCCTTCATCTTTATGTGCATATCCATCAGCCAAGAAGAAGGCACGAACTAAGGAATGGTCTGTCCTTCTGTGTGATATGGCAGCGCTTACCGTGAGAAGGAGTCTCCTTAGGAGTGGGTGGTCCTTTGAGAATTCTTCGAGGTCGAAGGTGGCGCTGTGCTTCACACCGGCGAGGGCGATCCAGAAGGTCCCATCGTCGCTGAGGCGCACATTGTCCGGAATCCCCGGAAGGTTCTCTATAGTTGTGGAGTTATGGACTCTACCGGAGTGACCCTCTGAAGGGATACCGTACCCAGGAAGACTTCTCTTTGGCCCTTCTTCTCTCCGGAGAGGTAGACTCTGTGGACGCGGCGGCCCATGGTTTCACACACGAGTAACGACTTCTTATCGGGGAAGAGCTGCACGCCATTGGCGAAGTAGAGTCCTTTCGTGACTACCGTAACCTTCCGGGTGGGAATGTGGACTTGGAGGACTCTGCCCGAGGGAACGCCCTCCATGAAGTCCTTTATGACCTCGTTGTAGTTCCAGCGCGTGGACGCGTCCGAGAGAAGTACCGTATCCTCATCGAGGATGTCCAAGTCGTCAGCAAAGCGCATTGGCTCCCCATCGATCTCCATGTTAGCCTCGAGGATCTTCTTGTAAGTCACTGAAGACCAGTTTAGAGTCTTCCTAGCACTAGGAGTGTTGTCCTCTTACTTTGCTTCATGTCCACCGTGTAGAGACCCTGGAACGAGTCAGCCACGATGAGCTCCTTGGCGTTCAATCTACGAATCCCGAGGGGACGGAAGCAGTTCTCCAGGGTTTCCATATCTGCAGATGGGGGCTTAGGTTACGGTAGAGGGAGACTCACTGCATTTAGGGCCCAATACGAACTCCTTGATGATCTTCCCGTCGGTGATTTCCACGATTTTCCCATCGTGGGTGCCGGTGTACAGAGTGTTGCCTGAAATTCAAAGATTCGGAGAAGCAAAGGAGGAGTCCATGCCTTCGACGAGGATTGACTCCGGACCGAAGATTTTCCCTTTTAAGAGGAGTTCGCTGTCCTTGAGACGATCGTTTGGGAAAAGACCTCCTTTCAATTCCAGGACAGGGTAGCGCCTGAAAAGGGGCTCCTCAAGTTCAGGATCTTAAATAGAGTTAAAACAGTGAAATCCGAGCCAGAGATTCCTTCTTGGTTCTAAAATAACTTCGGAGCCTCGAGACGGCTCGATTCTTCAGCCCAGAAAACGAGCCGGTTCCATCTCTCATTCTCACCAAAACAAGTTACAATTGGAAAGTTCTTGATGGAAAATACTGTATGACATCTTACCCCTGATAGTAACAGAGCAGAGCCAGCCCTGAGAAGTCCTGAGAAGTCGGAAAAGTGTGCCTTTAACTCGAGGGTCGACAGTCCACAAGTCGAACCTCGACCTGGGATTAATAAGTCCAGTATTCTTCGAGGCAGATTAGTTTTATTCTATTGTTCAGTTAGTTAGAGTTAGAGGCAGTTAGTTAGATCTATTGTTCTTAACCATTTGGAAGGAGGTAATAGAAAGAATTTAGCTGTACTTGCACCTATCTGGCCGAGCCTGCGGACCCAAAAGCGTCCCTGGGAATCGATCAATTCCATCAACTTCGTAATTACGCCCCAAAGGCTTCAGAATCTACTTACGGCACGACTCGAACGTCATAGATCTCGTAGGAGCGCTTTAGTTTCACACCGACGTAAACCGCAAACCCGGTCACGACAAGCAGGAGGACTTTGCTAAAAAGAGAGTCCTGAGAGGTCACCAAAGAAAAGGCAACCTCCAGGAGAGCGTCGACCGTCGAGCCTCCTTCGGACTGCGCACCCTATCAGCCATGGCGAGAAAGGCAACAGATCGCGCGGCGCCTTCTTTTATAGGGTTCAGCGCTACAAGTCGTGTGCCCCAACCTTGTTTAGCGCCTTGCAACCAGGGTCAATCAACGCTGTAAGACACAGAGGGGTAAACACGTTTATTTTCGTAATCGACCAACATAGGGAGAGTGATAGCTTCCCAAGTAGAAGAATTTGCCGTCCTCGTTGATCTGAAGGAGTTTATTCTTTGGTGAAAATGAGGGCTAACCTGGGTGACGTCGACGAGGACCTTGGCGCTAGGATCGTGGAGGGAGGCGATGATCTCTCCCTTCATGCTCAACTGTATGGCGATCGCGTGCTTTTGTTTCCAGGCAGTGAATATGTGGGTGAGAAGATCACCAGGGATGAGCTGAAGAGGCTAGGGATGAAAACGGAAAAACTAAGGTCCTTTTTGAAGGCAGATTTTCATCTAAGGTTGATCTGAGCCTTATTTGAGCCTCTAAGGCTAAATATCTTAGGATTTCGCAAAGTTAAGTGTCCAATACTGTTTTTGGTTAACTTTAGAAAATGAACAAATCTTCTCCACACAAAAAAGGAACGGCCAAAGATCGACCCTGGATTTACTCGACCACTCGGGATTCCTTGTAGGCCAATTTGAGCAACTTCACATCCTTCAAATTGAGCCAATTGAGTTTCAGCTTCTAAAGCTCAAATATCTTAAGATTTCGCAGTAAGTCAAGCGCCCTATACGGTTTTGGGTTGACTTTAGAAAATGAACAAATCTTCTCCACACACTCCAGAATTCATAAAAGATACCTACAGAAAGAATCAGCCGCCGCACAAGAGGATATTCCATGACGGTGTCGGAGAAGGAGAACTTGTCAAGAACCCGAGCCGCGTAGCAAGCCACCCAGAAGCTCTTCCCATCGCTACTCAGTCGCACGTTGTCCGGGAACCCGGGCATGTTGTCGAGGAAGACCTCCTTCTGGCCAGCCTTAGGCCCCGATAAGTAGAGTCGAATGAGCCGCGCGGCAGTGGACTCTCCCACCACTATGGACTGCTTGTCCGGGAAGAGCTGCATGCCGTTGGCGAAGTAGAGATCTCTGGCCAGGACCGTCACCTCTCCCGTCCTAAGATCTACCTTCAGAACACGGCCCGTAGGCTTCATCTCGAGCATCTCGACGAAGAAGTGCATCAGTTCCCAGCGGGTCGAGCAGTCCGAGAGAAGTACCGTATCCTCGTCGAGGACGTCCAAGTCATCGGCGAAGCGCATTGGCGCTCCTTCGATGAGCGTCTCCGCCGCCAGAACCACCCGGTGGCTCTTGTTGTTCATGTTGACCAGGAGGAGTCCGCGGTAGGGATCGGCCACGACGAACTCCTTGTCCTTAAGATGGCGAATCCCGAGAGGACGCCCACATTCCCGGATGGAGCTACAGCCCGGGACAAGAAGGTACTCGTCGGTGAGTTTCCCGTCGGTGATTTCGACGACTTTTCCTTCGCCGGTGCCCGCGTACAGTTTCCCGTCGACAACTTCTATGGATTCTGGGCCTTGGATTCCGTTTTCAAGAAGACGTTCCATCGCCTGAAGGCGGGTGTTCGGCGCGAGGGGACCAGTGAGGGGAGGGCGGGGCTTGAATCTGAAGATATTGTTCGGGATAGGGCTTCAAAGGTGGATAGGGTCCAATTTCTTATCCTTAGGATGGACCTAAGGGTGTTGTTTACTTTTTTTTATCATTGAGGTTCTCCAAGGATGTAAAACTCAATACCTCCACGTAGGCTTGTGGAACACCTCCAATTACTCAGGATCAGAGCTAGTAACCGTAACCGGTCCGTAACCAAAAACCGTAACCATAACCGAAAATTACGATTTTGAAAAATGAAAAAATTATGTTTTATTTTCGGATTACGATCCAAAACCGAGAAGAAACGGTTGATTAATGCACAGGATTGTCAAGTAGTGCAGGTCCCGCGGTTTTTTTCTGATTTATGAGTGAAATTATCCGCTTTTACTTAATCGTAACCGGAATTTACGGTTAACCGTAACCGAATATGTAATCGAACGGTTATGGTTACCAGCTCTGTTCAGGATAGAGCTTGAAGAGTGGATAGGGTCCAATTTCTTATCTTTAGGATGAACCTAAGGGTTGTTTTTTACTTTTCTTATCATCTACGTCCTCTAAGGATGTAGGACTCAATACTTCCACGTAGGTTTGTGGAACTCCTCCAAAACTGGGCCAGATATGCTTTATCTCGAAATCCACGATCCCATAAGGCACTAAACCTTGAATCGACGTTAAACATAACCTACTTGAAGGGCTGGACATCGAAGACATTATAAGAAGCTCTCAGCTTGTAGCCAACATAGATGGCGGCACAGGTGAACAGAAGGAAGAAGAAGCCTCCCCTGCTGGAGCGGCGAACTGGCTCCGCCGGCGTTGGATCGGCCATGATCGGCGTGTTAATGCACGGTTGTGGTGACGATTACAGCGCTGCTGTTGACTCTGACTGTTTTTGACTTGTTGACGCTTGGGCGGTGACTGATGGGCTCGTCGAACTGGATCGGCACCGCTGTGGGAAGAAGGTTTGGCCAGCTTTTTCCATCGATCAGAGAGGAGAGTACCTGGTTGCCACAGGGAGGAAGTATGTTGCAAAAAGCTGATCTGAGAGGTTCAGGGCATGACAGTTTAAATAAGAAGGGGAAGTAAACCCGTTTGGTGGCCTTGAGACTCGATCAACTCTTGTGCATCTTAAACGCCCTGCCAAACAACATTATGCTCTTTCGCTTTTTACAGCGTCCTAAATTAGTTTGACACTTGTTGTTCAGAAGGATGGATGGAAAATGTCCCAATCTGGTTCTAGGAACCCCATACTAAATCGGTTGGTTCTCTCACACCGGAGCCTCGTCACAGAGATGTACTATGCACTTCAGGAATGGGGCCTGTTGCGTTGATTGGCCTCTCTCAGTTGCTTGTCCTCATTTTATTGCGTCTTAAGAACTATAGGACAAGAACGTCACATTTTTTCATGTACAGAGCTCTGAGGGCGGGAGACGTTCTCACAATGAAGGCCGAAACTTGAGAGTGGAAAATAAGCCTGAATCTACGAACATAGATGGCTTCTTTGATCGAAAATCTAAAGTCACTAACACAATCATATGCTCTAATCGTGTTTGTAAGCTTCCCAAGCGTCTATCAATAAGTTGACATTGCTTGAATCGCATCGCCTCTACTGCATCTCGGAATCCGCTAGCATAATTCTTGGAATAGAGTAGCATCGCATCCATTGAACAGAATAAGTGGTGCTTTTTTCTAAGGCAATGTATTTCCCGACTTCTTTGCATCGCTCAGCGGGTATATATGGATTAGGATCGCTCATAAGCTCAGCAACGTTCGTTTATAAAACGCCAAAACTTCAAACTACCATGTCCGTCCTTCCCAACACAATCATCTACGAGATCTTGAAGAACTACTACAGAGATGAGGTCGAGAAGGTCAAAGAAGTTAGCGAGGAGTGGAGCGGCTTGATGGATGGAATCCTGCAGGTCAGAGAAAAGTACAACTTGGACTTGTCCATAAATGACGGACTGAAGTACTTCTTCTACAACGAGGCCACATTTGATATGCTCGCGCAACTTGACGAGGAACAAAGCAAGAAGCTCGGAGAGCTGTCAATCATCGACTCTCAGCAAATGGAAGATTATGATGTACCGAACACCTTCGCCGTGGATTTAAACGAGGCGAGCCCCTTCTCTAAACTCCAGTTTCCTAGACTTCATGTCAAGAAGCATTACGGTGACTTTAAAATAGTGCAGCAACTGGTCCCAACGCACTTCGAGGAGATCGAGATCTATGATTGTTTCTTTGACTCATTTTTCCCCTTCCCGGACACCCTCAAGAGACTTCATATAGAGGACTGTTATTTCAACTTGAGAGAGGACTGCAATAACTTGATCGATTTCCTGATGAAGATGACATGGGAGACGGTGTTCCTCCGGAAGGTCGACCGTATGGGACCACTTGAGCATATGGTTGTGGAAGCATGGGTGAAGGCAGAAGACCCCCAACTGAAGCACTTCTCGTCTGGCGTCTTCGACATACAGTGGGACATTTTCGGCGAGATAAAGCACATGGGAGAACGAATCGACGAATCGACTATTCTCGTACCACACAGTAAGCTGAACAAGAAACTTCGTCTCAAGATTTCAAGAATCGGTGCAGGACTGGCGGTGCTGGAAGCTGAATGTTTTGAGTGAATTAACCGTGCAGATATTATAATTGTAACAATAAATACACGTTTTACATGGTTGAAATCGCTCCTGTTTGGAATCTTCGTCACACTTTGTTTATGGGCATCGAGATAAGCGGAAATCACCTGATCGCGCTCTATTTCCCCGAGATTTCAGAAGGGTTTGATCAGTAATGGGCCTGTTTTACAGCGAACTAATCTCGACACCCAGTGGAAAAATCTATCGAAACCCCTAAAAGAAGCACATTGCAGCACAAAAAACATCAAAAGGATGGTAGAAGCAGCGCATCATGGGGAATGGCATATAAGGACACTACAGGGTGACAAAAAGCTTTTGCACCATAACACGCGCGACTTTTTGCACCCAAACGATCTGATATCGGAACTCGAGCAACACCTTCTTATTCAACACGGAACGTTGCAGTTACTTCGAGAGTTTTGCTTAAAAGGGGCCGTTGGGCATCCTCATAATTTCCAATCCTCATAATTGGGCATCCTCATAATCCTCATAATTCTCATAATTTCCAGTGGTTTACAAAATATTCAGTGGTCGTTTATTTCCATGGACGACTATAAACAGTCCGACAGAGGCGGCTATTCTGGCGATCGCCGATATTTGCATAATGCTGTTTGGTTTCTGTTCTGTCTCTATTCGTTTTCATCCCCCATCTATGCATTTAGGAACGCTCTGATTTGCCTCTATTTTAACTTCCGAATGTTTGAAACTTGTTACGATGACTAATCCGTTTCGACGACTGACGCACGGTTTGTCACTCGCTCCAGAGATCGATAGTGTGGAACTCCAGCTTCTGTTGATCGGATTTGTTTTATTTGCCGTTCTTCTATATCCCTTTGGATTTCCACGTGTCAGGGAGAGCAATCGATTACTTGATCTGAGATTGCGCGATCTTCAAGATTAGGGACCATAATTGCGTTAAAGAGTCTTCTTCTTACAGGAACGAAAGCGCTCTTCTTGACATGGATCGAGTCTTCCCTGTTTGTGGCCCTGGCCTATCTGCCTTCTTGTGAGTCCGAGCAGAGGATGAAGATGGTTTAGAGATGGGTTTTCGGGTTTTACAATACCTTTGGAGTGCATGATCTTTATTGTGCGTTTTCTGGCCTTTCTTCTGATCTTTCTAAGTGTCGTTTTTCCATTTTTGCGAACCCTAAATCCACCTCCAAGCCACTCCTTCTCTGCTCTTCTTCAACCAATTCTTCAGGATGGTGATGTCGGCCGGCGGAGCTCTCTTCCTCGCGATCCTCGGCATCTGCTTCCGCGTCCACTCCGTCACGCTTTTCCCCGACCTTCACTTCGAGGAGGCCGTCATGAACACAGAGTAGGCATCTAACCCTCTACGCCCAAGACGCTCCACAATTGCAGGGAGATTAACAGCCTCTACGATGAGAAGGCGTCCCAGTGCTGGTACGCTGCCGGACTCTACGTCATCATGTTCCTGTTCGTCGTGGTCCAGAACATCTGGAATCGCGTGCAGATCTTCTAAGGTCCATTCTGACGAGCAGCAGAAGGCGTTATGCAAGTGGTAGTAGAATGTACGTGTATGTCCTGTCCGACGAACGATAAAATGTCACTTATGGTCAGAGATATCGTATCCCACCATATGAGATTCCGAAGCAAGCCCTTCAGGATAGTAAAAAAACCCATCTATCAACACTATCACTATCTCCAAATCCAAGAATCACTCGCATGATTCTTATTCCTTCCAGTCCGAGCCGTTGGGATGTCCTACCTTTTGAAGTATCGAACTATCCAGCGGTTTCACCTAACGATTCCAAAGGAGGCAAATTTCCTGAACGATTGATCTGAGAGCGCTAAAACAGTCCACCTGAAGCATTCTTCTGCTTCTTCTGGACAGTGGAACCTTGAAAGAAGTCCACCCTTTGTTACTACGGCTATGGACGCCCTCTTCTCATCGTAGATCCCAAGCTACAGAAACCTATATCATCATTCCAAGAGCGAATTTCTGGATCTGTCGGCCTCTCATTGTCGTAGATGAGCTTCTAGATCTTTGACGTTCGCTCTTCGGTCTTGCCGGCCTGTTGGGCGATCTTCTTCTCCACTTCCTTGTTGACGTAAGCCGTCATAAATAGTACTTTTCATCTGACACTCGCTACCTCTGCTGGGGAAACGAAAGCCCAAACATGGGGGACGACAGGGAATCACGATAAAGACCACAGTCAACAGCCAAGGGCAAAGAAGAATAAACAAAAACAAGAAGTGCTCGGATCAAGGGTTACGTGCCGGGACGCCTGATTCTCCAGAAAGTTCCATTGGGCCAGAAGGAGAGCGAGTGGGGAATCTTGTCAGGACGCAGCGAAGGACCCGTGTGCCGCTTCGTGAAGGTCATCTCGCTCGAGGTCATCGTGCTCACCGCTCTCCGCTCCGCTAATCTCCGCTCTCGACGCCGAATAAGCTTCTCCGTTCACGCAAGTTGTTTTTCCGTCGAGTCGCCTTCTGATAAGAATGCGATGCAAAGCGCCGCACAGTGCTCTCTCCCCGTGCGCCTCTGACTCGCGGCTCCCCGACGTGCGCTTTCTGTTTTTGTTTGTGACGCGCGCCACTCTTTTTTTGGAAAACGATCTCCAAGTTGCAGAGCCTAAAGGAGCACACAACAGCTCTCCAATGACAGGCAAGAAGAAGCTGCGGACTACGCCGACTCAACAGAAGAGCGCCGGGTTCGGCTGGAAAACGTGAGTCCAGGATTGGTTTCGATAGTCGATGTTCTTGGCTTCTAGATGGCTCTTCACGGTGGTTTCGGCGATCGTCTCGGCCGTGCTCGTCGGAATCGTCTTCAAGAACGCGCAGCACTACAAGACGGAGGCGATGAAACTCGGCCAGCCTCCCCGGCTGCGGAACGAACTCGCGCCGAACCGACGTCTCACGGAGTCCGAGCGCCTACTTGAGGATAGGATCAAGGGACCCGAGTCGATTCTCGTGGAGAAAGGTGAGAACGAGAGGACCACACACGTCGTTCTTATGAGACAGAGACGAGACGTGCTAGACGATGTTTGCCCTGGCTGTCTAGACATGCTAGACAATGACTGCCATGTAGACGATGTCTGCCTTGGCTGTCTAGACGTGCTAGACGATATCTGCCTTGGCTGTCTAGACATGCTTGCAGACATGAGACGGTGTCGCCAGGTTTGTCAACCAGATTTGACACAGGGTA
>KN171515.1:0-13635 GCA_000757755.1 Steinernema glaseri
CACACGCTGGTGTTCAAGCCTAACAGGTGGGACGCGTTACGATTTCGGAGGTCTCCGGTAGGGCTCATTGCGGAAGGACGAGATCTTAGATCAGATGGACTTGACGCTCTTGAGGGCTGGAACACAGTGTTCACGGCTTCTGAGTACGGGCCGAAAGTCTGAAAGATAAGAAGCTGTTAAAACCGTTCAACAACAATTATATTAATAAGTAGAAAATAAATTATTTTAATGTAAAAGCTATAGAAAACGCGAAAAACACATTGTGCCCTGCCCTGGAAGCTAGCCTGGCGTTTTTTATATTTTTTACATCATTCGTATGTTCAAACTGTGAGGTATTAAATCGTACTCCATTTCCTAAGTATAAACAGTATATTGTGCTTACCACATCTTTCTCAGGAAGAGGATCAGCAAACGGCGGTGAGCGAGACCTTGGTCTTCTCACGACACCGCTCTCTTGCGCCTGTTTCCGTCGACTCTGTTTAGAGCACCAACAAAACAGGAATACCACGAGGATGGCCTGGAAGCATAATTAAACGTAACTCTTGTCTCTCCACAACTAACTTACCAAAATGAAGGCGAGAGTTCCGAAGATGGCGGTAATCCACTTGAAGAAGTTGTCCAATTCGCGAGATCGGCACCAGGGCTGCCAGCCCTTGTTCCACTCGAATCGATAGCTGTTAGGATTGTTGTAGTCGACCACAATTCCACACTTGTACTCGTGATCTCCCTTGATCCAGTGGGTTTGGAAGCAGTCAAAAGTTGCAACGTCGCCTTGGAGGTATGCAGACGCGAAGGGCGAGATCTTGCGGAGGTATTCTGGGTACTCAATGTTGATAGGGCCGCAGCTGTTGTCTATAACAGATTGGATGCTCGTGAACTCTGACCAACACCTACATTGTTTGATGGCCACATCTCTTTCGCGCACAAAATTCTCCCACGCGTCCTTTTGCTGAGTAGCCAAAATCTCTGAGTTGAACAATGTGTAGTCAAACAGGCAGGAAACACTGTCACCACATTCTTGAATGATTTGAGTGGGGTTGTCCGGACAATTTGTGCGACCGAACTGGAACTGCAATTGAGACTGCATCGGTTGTATGTCCACTAAAACAAATGTTATTAAGAAGATAAAAAGGTGTTAATCACATTGGGCGTTAGTTTCGAGGTCCCTGCATTGCTGGAGAAGTTGTTGTACCATCATTCCGGTTTTCGGCTCAAATCGGTATGGCCCAACAGTGTACTTCTCGGCGACCTTGTAGATCTCAGTTTGCTTCATGTGTACCTCGGGGAACACCTCAAACTGCTTGTCGTCGTCTCTGCTCGTCGTGAACATGTTGTCGTTCTGCCTGTTCCGGTTGTACAATCCCTGGACGTTCTGCTGCGTTCCTGGCTCTCCAGTTCCGCTAATACGATCTTAACAGCGTTTTTAACATGCGAATACATTTAGTGTAAACCAACAGCTAGAAATGACCTGTTGGCGGATGCGCTCAGGGTTAATATCGGTTAATGTAAGAGGTTGCATGAAGGATCCGGAACCATCATCGGGGAACGGTCTCATGAGTCCCTCAACTCGTGGGAGCTCGTATCGCTGTCGGATATCCATCTCACGCGTTTTGTCTCCGTCGGGACGCTAAATGTTAGACCTTTCGGAAGATTTGTGAGCTTATTTCTTACCACTCCATATCGAGGAGGTACCGAGAGAGCAATATCCAGCAGACCCATACTTTCCTGATAGTTGGACAGGCGATCGATGTCGAGAGAATAAGATTCTCTGATGCGGATTCCAATTTCTGCTTCTTCAAGAACAACATAGATATCTGGCTGTCCTCTTTCAATGTTGTTGACGTAAATAAGCACACCTAAATTAAGGATGAGCGTCGAATTAACTTTTATCGATTTCGCTACCCTTGAAACGCTGAAGTTTCATAGTATCGAAGTAGCGCAGAAGATTTCCGACAATAATGTTAGTACGGTAACGGAATCGTCTTGTATCTCCACGAGCAGTCACGTGAACTCTATCAGTTCCGGTAGCCTCGATAGCAATGCCAGTAATGACGGTGATATTGGATGGCTGCACAAGATCTTCTTGACCGATCTGTCTGCCCAGTAAACCTAAACGGAGGAACGCTCAAACCGTATCACAGTTACGGTACGTACTGAAATCGACGCGTCGATCGGGATAGCGCTCCGTTCTAATCTGGATGCGCACTTCTGGGTTCATAGCCGTCTTTGGGATGTAGAGGAGAGTGTAGACGCCTGGGTCGTTGAAGATGAACTTTTCGTTATCAATGGTGTTGTAGGTTCCGGCACCAAGAGAGTATCCAATGGCTGCTGGTTGGTAGGTCTGGCAACCGCTGCTTGGCCGTCTCCAATAGAAGAGCTGACAACGGAACTTGGCAAATTTACAGCACAGATGGTAAGGCATGTAGTCGTTATGGAAAGCACTTAAGCCAGGAACCTAAACACAACTGATCATCGTTACTGTACTGGTTCGGCTTACCTCGAACTGTCCAAGATACGGGGTCGCACCGAACTCGTAAGCCCTGAGTGGAAAACCAGGATTGTAGAACATATCTTCTATAATTTTTATAGTCGGCTGATAACTTGACTGCATCAGGAATCCTTGACCATCGTAGCAGCAGACTTGTCCGTAGTGAGTCGGGAAACGACTGAAAGAGTTTCAGATGCAATGTGATTTAATGCTAGCTGCCTACTTTGTATTGTAGCTTTCGAAAGAGCCACCTTTTCCCATGTACGAGCTGTAGACACTCTGCGCCGACATGTAACAGTTGTGCGCACCAATAACTTCAGTGCAAGTAATATCACGGAATTCCTAAAGCGTTCCTTATTTAAACAGCACGAGTTGGACCAATATCACCCTTGAGCATCGCGGGTGAGGCATAAAGCGACCGATATCCATCTTTGCCTGTCTTTCTATGCACGGACAGGAGGCGTTGCTTTCAGTGTCTCTGATGAAGTTCCACTGGGCGCCATCTTCGTCGTACCAGTCGTGGCACATCTGACGCGCCTTCTCCTCTACAAACTCGATTCGTTCCTTCTCGTTTTGTTGCGTGAAGGACGTCGTGGACAATCTCGGATTATTGGAAGTCCACAGCCAATGCAAGGAGACCGGAGCTGACACAATGCTGTGAAGTCATGATTACAACCGTGAATCAGGCAGGAAAAATTACCCAGGACCAACATTGGCTCCGGTCTGGTCATTCGTCCTCACTGGAGCCAGTTTGAAGAAACCGAAGCGATAGGTGTAGAGCTCGTTCATTCTTTCCCAGTCGTTGAGATACCACTGCTCGATCTGATAGATATTTATCCGCTCTTCTTGTGGTCTCCAGCGGTAGTCGGGCGTGTTTTTGTTCTGGTAGGTCGTCACTCGGGCTAGAGTACGGTAGGTCGGTCGGAATTTCTTGAGTTTGTCATCTTTGGCCTCCTTGTAGCCGATGACATAGAGACCCAATGTAGCTTGGTACATCATGTCGTCACTCAACCTAACGCTCGGATCGAGAAAGTTGATTTCAGGGTTTGTAAAATTCCTTGGAAACCAGGTAATCTTCATCGGTTGATCACTGGGTATCGGATTCTTGAACCAATCATATATGTTGCCAACATCCAGTCTCATCGGGTCCAGTGTTGGTGGAACTTAAAACGGATGTTGAACATATCAAGTCAGCCACGATAGCGTACCGAAATAGACGTATCCAACGTAAGCCTTGTCATCGTTTGCTTTCCCAGATTGCGGTTGGAAGTACAGAGTTTTCGTTCCCCAGTCGTAGATTTTGGGCAGAGTGCAACGGGCTATGGACGGGTTCAGCACGATGCAAGAGGCAGATTGACGCTGTTCGATCATAAGAATGTACGTTTGGGATTTGTCCAAGCACATGGCATTGATGTCGATGGTCATCTCTCCGAGCATATTGATGATGTTCGGATAGATCAGCATAGGGACTGAATTTTAATTTATGGGATTGTTTAGCGGAATGATTAACTAAATGCTTACATGTGCCTCCGGTTTTGTTCGAGCAGCCAGCTGGTCTAACAACATCATCGACGCGGAACATGTAGCGACCCCGAACGATGTGAGGGACTCCAGAACGCTGGGCTAGAATCTTAGGTGAATTCTTGTAAAGCTGTGTCGGGTCGACATCAACGAAACCGGTGTGGTTGCCCCCATTGAACACCGCCTAAACATGTCTGCACTTTTGGATACTGTATGCTAGAATTTACTTACGCGACATCGTCCCATGCGAGAGTTCATGCGGACGTCGGCAGCGTCAAATCCAAGTTTGTCGTAGTTAAAGATAACATAGCTAAGACGGCCGGGCTAAAAGTGACCCATTGCGTGACGGGATTAAGTGAAGAGCTCAACAAACAAACCTGATCAGTTAGCCAAATCGCTTGATAAGTCGCAAGTTGACCCGAGTCCAGATCAGAGCGACCGGAGACGGCGGATCCGGTGTTATACCATGTGACGACAAGTGCGGCGTCGGCGCGGAAGGCGTTTGCTCCCGCTACACCTTCTTGGAGCAGGCGCATCATTCTGTCAAGGAAAGCGTCGGCGCTTTCGTCACAGCGGACATAATTGTCCGGCGTGTTCTGACAAGCCTTTGCGGCTCTCTGCCCGAAAAAGCTGGAGCCTTGCATTTCTGGGTTAATGTTGCTGTTGGAGCCGCGCCCGAAGAGGGATTGACGCATCATAAGACGATAGAACACTCCTGCCTTCATTCCAGGTCTGGGATTTTGTGTGATCTAAAGAAGAAATCATAAGTTTATGGTATCCATTGAGCATCATTTAATGGATTCCCTACTCTTTGGATTTGCCAGGCATTTCTGCACTTATTGAATCTTAAAATAAGAGCATCTATACCTTGCCCGAATCAAGATTCTTGGCTCCAAATTCCGAATGAGTTTGGTTCACCATTTACCTGTTGTTTGCAAAGATATGGAGCAATCATGGCCGGGTCTTGGTTTCTCGGCCAATTCGTATTATCCGGGCCGATGTTGATCGTTGGTCCCTGATCCAGGACAGTGGCGAAAGAGATATATCCGTTAACGGATATCTAAATCGAGCATATATGTTAAGATCTGCGCAAACGAAACCACGTACAGTGGTGTAATTATACCACCCTCCATAGAAAGGGAAAAACATATAGAGATCGATAGTCTGACCAGAAGTGAGGAATCCAGGATGCACTTTGTGATCGCCCGCTTCAGGGCCGAACTCCACCAGGTTCACACCATAGTAGGCGCTTCCACTTGTGCCCGTGAATAGGTTAGGACCCGGTTGTTGAGCGCCGACGTTCTGATTGATGGGATTGGGATTCACTTGAACTTGAGCAATAACAACCGTGAGCCAGCAGGAGATTACGATAGCTCCCCACAGACCAGGGGAGCAGGCGCTGCTAACCAGCGGCATATTAGGGTGCCGCGTGATTCGCGCCTTCGTGCTTTTGACCTGAAGACAAGACACACCCTTAGAACAACAGTACTGTAGACGCGACACGAGCTAATGAAAAGATGCGAACGCCTTGACAGAGTGTATAACCGTGCTGTGAGGAAGAGGAAAATACGAGGTCCCCGCTGTCCACTCGATAGGTAGCCAAGAGTGACCGCTCCGGCGCCTTAGACAAACAATGAGGGTCGACTGAGGCCCACTGAAAGCACCTGAACCAAAATCCAACACAAACAGGTACGAGGGACAACGACGCGGCGGCGGCGAACGTCTTGCTCTGTGCGATGCTCGTGAGACATGGTCCACTGGAACAGATCGGCGATGTTGAGGGTAGGTAAAGCACAGTCTCAGAGGGGTCGAACACTGTGCTGGTCAGAGTGTCTCGCCATGAGCATAGCAAATAATTTCTGCAATGACAAATATATTACGCACGTTTTTTTGTGACTGGAGACCAATTAAGCTTTCACTACGGACTAATATAAAAACCCATAAAAAAAGACTGCGTTGTGTTTTCTACAAGCATTCACTCGGAAGTTTGTAAATATCAAGACAACAATACTAGCTTATAAAATCTCTAAAATGCAACATCTAACGTTGTTATCAATATTATCCAAAATAAACACTGTTGGCACGTGTATGTTTTCCTGTAAATATTAACGTAGCTTCGGGTTTGTGCTCCTATACATACAAAAACGTCGCCTTAATAAGATAGTTTTTACTACTATTACCGTATCGTTGAAATTATCTATTTAAAGCACCTACTTAACCAAACACCTATATACAGAATAATGAAACACGTTTTTACAGAGAAAGGTGACAAAAGAAGGTGTATAGCAAACGAAGGAAAGTGGTGAAAAAGCGGTTTTACGCGAAGCACGTAGATCGCCGATTAAAGTCCTTAGTGGCGACAAGTCGCGCAGATTGTTTTAAGACTGCTTGCGAATGTGATGCACTTGCTGACGAGTAAGTGGGACACCGACTGGACAATGTTTAATCTGTGACCTCTTAAGCAAATCTCCTCTTCGCCGCCGCCGATCTCTACAGACCATAGCGGTAGCACAGCGGGCTTGTTACCGTTGAAGCTTGCAAGAACCCCGCCTGGCCCCCATCCGCTAGGGACCAATCCGATTTGAGCTCTGTTTGTCCAACAAATAATAACACACGGATACGATGTTTTGCGATGTTGTCCTCCAGGCGGATTCGGACGTTGAATTTCCAAGTTAAGGCCCACAAAACGCAAATAACAGCTGCTTTAGATCGTATTTATTTCTTTATTCTTTTATAAAATCAATGTGCGCAGTGTTCCATGAAAGGGAAGCTGCAAAGCAAGTACTGTTCCCAGACATCGACCTCAGCAAATCAACAAATTCCGATGGAACTGTGTCTTTTCTGAAGTGACCTGTCCACCGTCGATCTCTTCCCATTCGTTAGACGATCGGACTCGCCCTGGTTTTCGTCTTCATTATGGACCGTCAGTAACAGTGAAAACCACGGGTTATCAATTCTTTCGGAGCGTCTCCTCACCACGACAGGGATCTTCTCGTTCTGAAAAGTAAGCATACCGTAGCGTCGACTGCTTTCCAATAGTTTACAATGCGTCGACTATTGAACGGGTGCTTGTTAGACTACGTGTGCAAATAGCTACATACCTTATCATCTTCTCCGAAGATCATAACCCAGAACTGTATGCGGATTTCGCTATTTGAAAGGAAGTGAGCCGGAAAACGGATGGCGTTTCCGAAGACGGTAAGCACAGAGGCACAGTCGGCGGCCAGACGGTAGGCATTTCGGTGTTTCTGTTGCAAAAGCTCTGGAAACGATTTGGTTGGCAAAACTAATCCAATATATGTGCTTGATAAAACTCTAAAAGGCTTTAGATTGGACGGTTCCAAAGTTTAAAATTTCGTTAAACTGTACAGGTATGTGACAAAGAAAGAGAGTTTTACCTATAAGAGCACAACAAATTGTATCCCAAATTATTTTCCATTATACTCCTGGCTGATCCAAAATAGTAAGTATGAGTCAAAATTTCCATACGACGTAGGCTGTTTTTATTTGTCCCTCTGCAGCACTTTAACGCTGTTTCCTTCCAGCATCGTGCACGCGCCACAATCGTCGAATAAAGATTAACTTGTTTTCTGCTCGTCAAAACGAGCGTTTTCGAACGGGCACACGCAATCAAAATGTTTTGTGATGATTATGCTGGGCCATGCGGCTGCGAGAAAAGACGCCTAACAACATTAACGAGTGCTCATGATTTTATAGCCCTGCAATCTTTTTTTCCTATTAAGGCTGAAGCGAACAACCCCATAACTGCTTGAAATGACGCCCATCGTGCAGACGCAAAGGAAATAAAACGGACCTGGAATGAAGAATTCGATTAGCGTAAGTGAGAGGTTGAGCAAATTGCTGATCAAGTAGGCTGTTATGATTATGATTAGAGTATTCGTGGCACTTCGCAGATTCTTCCTGCGGATTTTCATCACATCGTGTCCCATCGTCAGCTCCGTGATGAGAGATCGTAGTTGCTGAAGTGGCCTCTTAGCACGTGAGATGTGGTCACATGGCTCACTTGAATGTTCTGCTTCCGCAGCATGAATACGATTCCGCCATTGAGGAAGATGAGTGTAAAGAAAGGCACAAAGATGGATACCGTATTGACGAGACCTGACAGCCAGGCGCGCTCGCTGAGGTTCCCTACAGTGTAGCGTCGGAAGAGACGGCACTGTGGTCGGATTATGAGTACAATGTCCTAAAAGTTAACTTTATTGAAAACACAAAGTGCTGGAGCATAAACAATGAAGTGTTTAAGTTGATTTGTGCAAAAACAGGACGCACCCTGCGCGGGAAAGCATGTTTGTTTGCGCGGATGCTTATGCTAACATTGATGGAAAAGGAAGCAGAAAAAGAGCATATGCAGTTCTGTCGGATTAAGGCCACAATGATCGTAGCTGCTGTGCTCATTTTTTTGCAAAATTAAACTTCCTCAGGAAAATCAAGGCCATGCAGGCGTACAGTTTTATGTCTCGTAAAACATTTGTCATAATTCCAGCTTAAGTCATCTGAAAACCTAGGCAAATCAAGGAGCAACAGTGAAGTTCCGTTACTGTAACTTCACAGTAACATTACAACAGTGAGAAGTAGTTTGAACACAAAGAATTGGACATCCACTTGTGCCAATGAAATAGTATCCTTTTTACGGATAGCAGTGATACTTAGGATATTTTTGGCAAAAATCTTAAATGAATGCAGGGGTCGTTTGTTTCTTCTTGTTCTCAGTTTGGCTGAGCGGGACGTGTTCTACTGGACGGCAATGAGCCTGCTTCCTTCCCAGAAAGCGTCTCAGTAAATAATAAACAACGGCTTGACTATTGATCTCCCCTCAAGCAGAAAAAGACTTTAAGCAGTTCAGAAATAAACTAAACAACCAAAAGCTGTGTTTCTTTTTTTACCTCTCATGTTGTGCTTGTACTCTGTGTTTATAGACCAACACTTCTTTCGAGAATTGCTTGCCGTGTTCTACGACTACAATTCCATTCAATTCTGAGTCGACGCTCAGCTGACTCGAAATGGAGTCGCCAAATTGTTTTTGCAATTTCAATAATAAAGCAACCGGCACTGGAGTCCTCAGAGTCCAAAATGTTTCATCAACTTGTTGGCTATGCATGAGAGACGCCACGACAAATTAATGTCCAACTTACGTTCGAAGTTACGAGTTTAACAGAAATTGCGACGACGACCACGCAGAACAGAATGGCCCAGCGCGTTCGTATGGAAAATCCGGTAAAGGTCCAGTGACGGGTCATAAAGTACCGCTCGAAGCTGGCGACGATCAGACAAAGGACGGAGGTTATCTTGAACACTTGTCCTAGAAGATACGCAGGCCGGACGTAGGACACCCAGAAAGTGTACAGCGCTTCGTTTTGGTAGTACTCGGCGACGATCGGTGAACTCTTAAAGTGGAAATTTTGTGGATTGATATGAAATAGCGCATTAGACACGCTCAAATTATCAAACGAAGTCTCATGTGCTCTGAACTGCGCACGTGAATTTATTAAAAAGGGACACGGGTGACTGCAGAGTGCTTCATTTGAGTACAGTGGTCATATGTAAATAATGAAAAATTCATTGGCCCAATATGACCTATTCCTGCACAACAAAAAGAAACAAACGAGAAAAAGAAATAAAAGAAGGGGAAATAACAAATCCCGTACTGAGACAATCCAGTTGCCAAGTCACCTTTTGCAAAGATGGACCTTTAGTATGCAGGACCGCATAATAATTCCAAGTCTCCCCCACAGGTAACGAAAACAAGCCTGGTGTTCTTGTGAAAACAAGCCAACGTCTATAGACGTTCATGTTTGACTTTTGCCGCATAAAATTGACATTTGACTTTAGCCTCAACGGCGATTGAGCCTTTAGGTCTTTTCATATAATTTAAGTTTAGCTTCTAAATCTCAAGTGACATCGAACGCGAAATTTTATCGTAAACAACTTTCGTTATGTTGTGCTTATTGTCCCAATGGAAGATTTTTGGTCAACCGAGATTAGGTCATTTACACCATTTTTTTCACAAGTGTTCTTTGTTTTTTGACAAGGGCGCGAGCCAAAGACAGATGACTCGTCCCTGTTGTGCATGTCGTTAGAGAGCAATTTCCGCGAAAAGAGTTGGAAAAATGAGGACGTTTAAAAAATGATTTTGTTCAAAAGGCCATCGACCGCGGAGAACAGAATAAGTTGCTTACGACTATGAGATCCCATTCCCAGCCACATTTTGGGGCCTCGTGTTGAAGGACCGCTTACCAGTAGCATCAGGTAGACCAAGTCGAGCAGAGTGTCAAACACGGCGACGAAGCCAAGGAAGAAGAACGGGGAATGGCGGAAAGTGGCCCTGCTTACGAACAGTGTCGCCAGAGCCGCGTTGGCCATGAGACCGAACAAGGCAATCGACGAGCCGATCACGCCGACAAGGACGAACCGGGCCGGAAGAAGGTCGCCGTTCAGATTTCCATTGTTGCACGCTGCCATCGTCTCGGAAGCGGGTCTCTGTTTCGCGAACACGTCAGCGGCTCATTTCCCGGCTTACTCCAATGGACTTTTAAACTGACGCCAGCCCGGGTACTCTAGAAACAATATGGTAATAAATTGGCCGAAAACACCGTGTCGCGTGGCAAATGCGTTTCCGATACGCGCCGGATTATTGCAGAGGCGCGCAGCACGCACACGTGTCTAGAAGAGCAATGATTTCTGGAGGGTCAATGGGTAGCCCCAAAAATCCAAGGGAATAGGGGCGGTTTCTGTGAGCAAAGCTAGTGTGTTTTCATTGTTTTTAAGAATGTTTAATCAGTTTATGTGGGCTGAGATTGCTGTCAAGCAAGCAAGAAAGCATGTGTCACGGACGTCGGAAGTGTTTATTCAATTTGCCTCCTTCTCTCTTGAGCCTGTAAACTTAAGTTTGTTGACGTGGAACACGGTGCTTTAAGTATGTATAAATGAATGGGGTCATTGTTGGCTTACTTAAAAGTTGAAAATGATGTCAAAAAGAGATGTTAAGAATGCCGTCACACTAAAAAAGAAAGTTCTTCTTGGAAGTACAAAAGGGCAGAAAAAATACAGTGTAGGCTTTGTTTTATCTAAACTATTCATTTCCTTACATTTAAACACTTAAAACACAAAAAGCTTCCCCGTTCCTGCGGTCACAGTTAGGGAACGTTGAGAAGTTTTCCCAAATCATAAGACTTCGACTGTTAACTTTCTGTTTAAAAACGATCATTGTTTTAGCTTATAAACTTCATTGTCATCGATAGAAATAAAACATGTAAAATGAGAAACATAAATTACTTAAACAAAAAAAGTTTATTTTTCCTGAAAGCATACTCAACGAAAGTTAAAGCGCAGTTGTTTAAAACAATCGAACGCGCAAACAAAAGTTTGTCCAAGAAACAAACCATAATTACAACGAACATTAAAAGCCTTGCGCCATCGTTCACGAGGCGTCGATAGGTTTGGCCCTATTTTGACACGAGTTTTGTGAAATTGGGGCGGTCCACTAGCGGTCTTTTGGCCAACGCCGTCCCGAGCGCGCGACTCTTCCGTTATGAATCGATCCAGCTCCGGAAACCGTTATTCAAATTTGTTGTCCAAATCGCTGAATCTGCACAGAGCTGCGCTGAGTGGAGCGTAATGGAATCCGGAGGAGGGGCCTGCAACTAACCAAGAGCGAGAGGGCGGGTGCGTAAGATCGTCATTCCCAACGTGCGATGATGACGTTTTGGACAATTACACTCAATGACAGCTTTATCGTTCTTGATCGCTTTCCGCCGCAGTCTAGCGATTGCACTTAAATTTGGGACAGAACAGGTAGAGGACAACGCGAACTACAGCCTGCCCTCTCAAAGAGCCGTTTTCCGAAGTGTGCAGTAACCGAATCAATTATGCAAGTGTTTGCGTGTCGATGAAAGATGAACAAATTTTTTCGTGCGGCAAAAACTGATCACCGAGGGAGTACAAAGGACTCAGCCGATACACAAGAACTCCATCCAATAGTCATGGACCGCCAAAATTAAAGTATTCAATAACTTTGAAGAGAAACCAAATTTGCCAAGACATATTGAATTTGGCTTTGACTTTTTTTTGCGCCACTTGTGTCTGAGCACCCAACACCGAGGAGTAACCGTCTGAGGCACGTTGTTCCTGGGAAACACTTCCACTCGCAGTCTTGGTAAGCGCAAGAGACACACCTGAGTGGGTTTGTGACCAGGAATCAACGAAAATGTCACATATGTTATGTCGAAGGAGGAACAAGCAGGAAATCCTTTGGTTAGGAAGGTAAACATTTCCAACATAGTCAGAAACAGGCTGAGATATGCGTGACTTTCAGCAAAGAAAAAAAATGGGAAAACAAACAGAATCGTAGGTTTAGGAAATCGAAAACTAATGTAGCCGGAACGTTGTTTTCTGATTACCCTGCTCTTAGCATTAGCTGAAAGGTCGCAAGCTCACCCATGCAGCGAGTTTTCCCAACGTATAGAATTACACAATCCAGGAAGCAACGAACACAAGCAGATACTGTGCGGTTGCACTTAAGATAGCCAGAATGAAATTACTTTAAGTTTACTAAATCTCGCATACTGTTAAATCCTGGAGATCTTTAAGAAAAAGTAGTTCTATGCCCTTTTAAATAGAGTCCTGGTAAAATCGTGGTGGTCGTAGGTATGGTTATGTACAGTCCCCTACGACAGAAGGCAATCACAGTGCGAACGAATGAAGAACGTTGGCACAGAACGTTCAAACAGCAAGTAAAGCATATTCAGTACATGCCGAGTGTCGAACTCTGTAGCAGATTGGATACAGTGTGTACTCGTGCCTTCCTACTTTTGTCGGTGTAAGGTGAGGCATAAACTTTTGAGTCGTGTTCACAGTCACGGGCTTGATCGTGAGAAGTTCGTTCGAGTCTTTATCGCCCGATGCAACCCATCAGGCTTCCTCCTTTCTTTTCGCAGCATTGAGATGGAGCGGCTCAACGACGTTAGGAACGAAACCGTTTTCATCGTTTTCTCTCTGTGCTAAAATATTTACAGTGAGTCTTTCGCAGCATGATATCCGATAAATGTTGATAGGAAACACCTGAATGTTATAGTAGTTTGGATATTTCGTTAACCGACTATACCGTAAAGTCGAAGTTATGCAATCAACAGCGTCAACGTCACGGACGCCGAGACAACGCAATCAAAGAAAAACGTGTTGCCACACAGTAGTCACACAATACAAAATAGTATGACGTGCTGCGCGGTGACCGAAAACAACAAGGTGAACGAGAACACCATCGCACCAAGTACCTAGCCCAGCAACACGGTAGTTGAACGTACCACGCAAGAGCAGAAGCATACGAAAACAGCAATCCACACGTGCGACCACAAGTGAATACAGCCAAAATGAGGTAGCACATTTCTCAAAACAATTAGTTACATTACGAACAATTATAGTTGTTTACATAAACAGAAATAATAATGAACTGAATCAGTTCATGTGCCACTAGAGTTGTGCTGGACTATCAGTTAGTACGCTTCTGTTTTGTTCTATCTAACAGTGTGTTGTCGGTGGGGATATCATAGAAGTCGTATCCACAGAGCGTCGCGAGGTTCTTCAGCTTGTCTACGTTGTTTGGATACTTC
>KN171516.1:6247-18222 GCA_000757755.1 Steinernema glaseri
TCGAATGAAGCCCTCAACTCGGAAACAAAGGACTCCACAGGATCGAAGCCAACGACAGGAAGAACTTTGCCCACGCCCTTCTTATTCTGGGGCTTCTTGGCCGGACGAGTCGTTAAGCGCGGTGCAATGCTCTTAGGATTGACCGTGATCAAGAGATCGTAGGCGCCCGTGCTACACGTAAAGAGGGAGTTAAGGTTGGCTCCACTTTCAGTCGCCACAATGATCTTGAGGGCGTTAGCAGCCAAAGCCATAATTCGTTTCAGTATGATGGGCTGTGGCAATCCTCTAGTGAAGCGAGATCCGATAGCGTCGTCCGGTGTAATAATCACCATTGGAGGAAGGACTGCGCGCATCTTCAAGAAGTTCTGGCTGAGCTGATAGACATCCTCATCTAAAAAATACGTCTCTTGCATGTTCTGGGACATCAGCACTTACCACTCCAAGTATTCGTGAAATCGACGAACAGTGGCTTCATCAGCCAGTTATGGTCCACAAGTAAGTTCAAGAAGTGCACGAAGCCCTTGTACGGTGTCAGCGGAGCGGCGAATCCGACCGGGCTCAGGTAGACATGGGCGACAAGAAGCTCGACGACGACGGGATCAAAGTGGCCAAGAAGATACTGCGACGAAATCCACTGCCTCACAAGTTGGCAAGTCTCTCCGAACGACGAAAATTGGTTCGACGTTCTACAAAAACCGATAAGATAACGACAAAGTGGAAAGTCCTACCCAAGTAGAGACGAGCACAGCTGCGGCCTGTACACATCCTCCTTCTCGATCTGTCTTGAAGCCGGACAGTCCTTCGGAATGCCGTCCTTCTTTCCAGCGATCTTCTTCAAGATGGTAACTTCTTTGGGGCATACGATCTCCAGAGCAAAGACGATAGATTTCTCCTTCAAAGCGACAGTTTTACCATAACTCGGCTAGAACACGCTTACCATGATAACGTACAAGCAGCTTCTCTGAGGGTAACACTTCAGATGGAACTGATTCTCCAAACAGCGACCAATTTCGATGTAGAAGGCAGTCTTCAGTTTAGCGATCGCATCGATCTCATCGGCCCAACGACCACTTTTTTCCAGCGTTATTTTCACTTAAAATATGCCTTTCAATCATATGTCCGACCTGCTAAGCTTACCATCAATTGTAGGCACTAGAGGACACAACTCCTTAAGAATGTGTGGTAGAGCAAACGAGGACGAGTCGTCCGTCTCTGGCACGGTAGGAGCTAGCTTTGGAAGTGGAGGGTAGGGATCAGTTCGCCGCAAAGCCGCCGAGATCGGATTGATGTTCGAAACACCAAGTGGGAGATCCTTCGCGTTTCTCAAATGCTTGGATAGTTGATCATACGCCTTGTTCACCACTTCAAAGTGCTTCGGATTGGCCAGCAGTTTCTCTGGCACCACGGAGTTCAGCACCGCAGACTCAGCGAGATCAAAGTGCCTAAACACACTTGATATTCCGATACAGCAGAATCCAGAAGTACCTCTCAAGCACGTGACGGAGAACCACAACGGGGATGACGGCCGCTCCATTTTCAGCCCAAACTATAGCCTCGCAAATCGTGTTATCGGCAAACTTTCTCAGTTCGCTCCGCTCGCCCCAAAACTTCCTAAACTCCGCGCCTTCCGGAGTATTGGCAACAGGACCACGAGTGATGGGATTGTCCCAACCGTTCTGGAGTTCCATTCCCAGGCTGATTTTAAGTGGGACTCTGCGATCGGTTTGCAACGCATTTAGCGCCCACTGAAACAAATTCTTTGTCAATAAGATACTTCCAACCGAAGAACTGACCTCTCTCCTGAACGACGAACTATGCTCCATTAAGTCGAAGTATGGAATCCTATCCTCCCATGCCTTGTTGATGGTAGGCAGGAATTGAGCGATGAAGATCTTCAGCCAATTGTCGCAGTTATCCAGGAGATCGTCGGTGAATTTTCCCGACTTCAGCTGCGCCAAGTACGGTACAGGAATGGTGATCGTGGCGTACTGGTCGTAAAGCAGAGCAAATGACAACTCGGTGATGAATATGTGGTGGAAGGAGTCCAAGGAGGAGAGTAACTTGATAGCTCGCGCAGCTTCGCGTTGCATCTGAAAATAACACGGTAAAGTACGGCATCTCGTGATGTCCTCCTTACCCTTCCGAGCGCAGGACCACTTAAGTTCGACGTGAGATTAGTATATCCGTCAAAGTCCAAGAACACATAACTGTAAACCTCTTGGAAAGGAGATGCGTCCGCTTCTTCATTAAGGCTAAGTGGTTCGGAGAAGGTCGTCTCCGTTAACCACTTCCAAACGTTCGAGAGGACAGTGGTCAATTCCATCCTGTCAGATATGATCTGCTTCCGATCCAAGAGCACCAATAAAGCAGCCAAGCATTCGGCAGTGATTCCATCGGGTCGCTTAAGAAGGCCGCTCCGGGCAGACCAAAGTTTGAGCAACTTGTAGGCTTTCATAATGGTGTCACTCTTGCTGAGAGACTCTGCTAGTTTCGAAGATAGTGTACGTCGGCAGATATCGGAGGCGATGGATTTGTTGTAGCTCGGTGTAGGCTTATCTTCTCCTTCTGAAACAGTCAATGTACATTGTCCTACTGTACTCTATCCCCCTCTTGATTCTATAGAGGACCGAGATGGGGGAAAGGGGACTCCTCAAAGATGTCCCTAGTGTTGAAACTCATGAATTACCGTTTTTCGACGTTTTCCCGTCAATGAAGTTGGAGCGAAGGCAGTTCTTCGAGGGAAGTAGCCGTGAGAGAGCGGCAAAGGGCGCTTCCGTACTCACAGAGAACGTTATTCTAATTCTTGGAGTGACTGCATTGTCTTCCACTGAAAAAATGAGGTTGAATGGCTTAGAAGGTCAAGGGCTCACCGTTAACTGTCCGTTCGATCACTAAATCGACGTTCCTGGGTTTATCGGCTTCCGCTGTGAAGGAGACATTCGCGTTCTTCAAAGACTTCCGCAAAATGATCGCACACGCGCAAGCGTAATGTGCTCTCTTAACGTGGTAGATGAAGTTCAGATGGTCACGTTGTCCGAAGTATTCGTTGGGAATCTCCACATCCACAACGACTTCCGGGTCCACGCTCTTCAGGGCCGCGCCCAGCTTCCAGTCGCCAATAACTTCGACGTTTCCTGGCTTCTTAAACTCGAAGTCGAGCACAGGAGACTTCATTCGCTCGATCAGCTTTTGTCCGATCTTTATGGGAAAGACAACTCCAGCGGATTCCATCCATTTCGTGTCAACGAGCTAAAGCCTCAATTAAAGCGTGAAGAAGGAAATAAAGAACCTACCGGGAATTTTCCGCTGAGCTTTCCATTCTTGATGATCTTCACGATGGAGCTGACAAACTGATCCGTTTCATCGACTGTTTTTGCGGAGAAGGAGTTTTCGGCAAGAAGGTCATCGCACTGAAGAAGTCTCAAGGTAAACCTACTGGAGACACGGGGAAGGAGTTACCTGAAGGACAAAAGGACTTTTGTTGAACTCGGCGATAACGTCAGTGGTGGTCTTCTGCTTCTTCTTGGCCACTCCGCTCTTCTTTCCAGCCTTTCGCTTCATCTGAAAACGGGCGGGTTGGATCGGGAATTGTTCACGGCAACAACATAGAGCGCAGAAGGATCCAAGTTTTGCCATAAATTGTGCCAAGATTCTTAACATACAGTATCGTTTGATTGAAGAATCAAGTTCGCTCGTCGAGACCACGTGACACTTCCTTTGCATTGCATTGGTTTTGTGGGTATTTTCTTTTCGCGTTTTTTATATTTTTGTGTATCGCTTGTGTAGATGCCCTGGGGACTTTGCATCATGGGCCTTGTTTTTGTACACAGTTTTAAAAGAAAGGGAGACACCCCTAACGTTCCTGACTTGAGCACAGATTCCAGACAGTCTGTCTACGTGCGGGTTGCGAACTAATATCTGCAGAGCCACTTTCTGCAAATTTCAGACGTCTACAAATCTTGGCCATGGCTGTTCGCCATTCAGCACCTATCACTTTCTCGTTTGAGTCTGTTGACAGCAGGTAAGTGTGCCTCCGTTTCCACTTCTCCCTAATATGAACTCTTTGCAGAGAATGTCGCGCTCTCCCGCTCATGCATCACCTGCTCAAATGCACGTTCGCCCAGTCGAGGGTGAACGTTTCCGCTCGATTCCATATGGCGACAGCGGAATTTCCGTAGAAGTCGACCTGGAAGATCCATGGCTACAGCACTATCGCGATCGTTACCAGAGCGACGGCCAGTTTGTGTCGTATATTGCCTACTTGGCCGACGCCCATTACCGAGGATATGCGAGTGGCCGTCTGTGCAGCAAGCTTTTCGGACATCTTCGTGTCGGGTTCCGTGAAAATGGTCGGACTGCGTACAAGAGTGCTTCACCATCAACGCGTCCAGTGATTCTTCATACGTTGCCTGCCGTCAAAAGTCCGAATACGCGCTCATCAGGTTCGTGGGATCTTCCACCTCCACCGCCTTTGGAGAGCATCACGACCGCTGACGATCTGTGCAAGTACTGGGGAATTGGAGTTACCGAGATGCCTAATTCTGGTAGTTAAAATTTCTAATTGTTCTACTATCGCCACTTAAAAGTTTATTCGATGCCTGTAGTTATAATTGTATTGGGGTTAATGCGGTCTTATCTTCTATCTTATCGCGTTGTGCCCAATGTGGTCTGGCGTTGGTGAATTGTTCTGCTCGTTTGGTTTTTATGGCACTGTGAGCACGTGACAGCGCATGCTTCAGTCCAGTCGGACCATGTCACCTTTGGAATTAAATGTGGCTGACATGAATGTAAAGACTAGCAATGGTTTGGTCTTCGTTTTTACTAGTACAATTTATTCAGATTTGGCAGACAAATAAATAAGTCATAAGCTCTAGGATTTACTGCTTGACGTAGATGCGCTTAGCGGTGACCTTTCCGGATTCGAGGACGGTGACGAGCTTGTCTCCTTCAACGTGGCGGGTAATAAGGGAATCCTTATCGCTGTTCTAAACTCCTCATTTTAAACGGCTCTAAAACTTTCATGCCATACTGAGATCTTGGACTCCTTCTGGACCAGCTTTCCGTCATCGAAGGTGAAGACCGACTTCATCTTGCGGCCGTCAGCGGTGGTGGTGTCACATTCCTTGCCGAGCTCGAACTCCAGGGTGTGGCTCTTCATGGTGGTGGTGGAGTGCATCTTCCACTTGTCACCATCGATGGTCACCTCCATGAGGGGCTTCATGCTGCCGGCGGCCTTGCGGGTGAGCAGACCAACTCCGACCTCCTTCATGTAGCCGTCGAAGTTCTCCGACTCGGTGAGCTGCCACTTTCCGACGAACTGTTCCATTGTGAAGATTGTCTGAAAAGAAGCGGATGAGCACCCAGGGAAGGCAGCCGGAGAACTGATGGATTCTACGACCGGCCGCCGTCTTTTATGTGCCTCTTCAGATAAGGGATGTTGCAAAAGTCAGGTAAACTTTGTTCGCATTTCCATACAACAAGGCAACTCTGGAAGGGTTGGTACTTTGATCGATATGGCAAACGGTGTGCTGTGCTGCGATCGCGTGGTGATAAAGTGGGAGAATCACCGTCTCAGTCCGTTTGGTCCGGCTACAATACGAGGAAAAGGGCTTCCGGTTGACACATGCAGTAGATATGCGGTGGAGGAAGGGTGAATCGTTGGTGATTCCTGTATGTCCAGAAGAACTGCACTCAAGGTAAGCATAGGAGTGGAAGAAGTAGTATGTTCACCTGTGCGAAAATCTTGCATACGAGCTTTAACACCTGCAAATGTGTCTTCTTAGCCTTGCCACAGCCATAGGATCATCATTGTTCATGTTCTTAATAGCAAGTATCCAGTATCCAGCCCACGCAGTCGGTCGAAATCGTAGTGAATCACCACTGTAAAGAGTCCGAAGTCCAGTAAAGTTGACTGAAGATCGCGATTGTTTATCCGAGGCTTCTGGTATCCAAGCGTGCTTGTGGAACCACATAGAAACCGAATGTTCGCCTCAGGCTGTCGTGAAATCCAAATTCCAAATTTCAAAATTGATCTTTTCAATTTATTTATTTTTTCGATTTTTCCATTTAACACTCAATTACTTCAGATATTCAGAGATTCGATATTCAGAGCGCCTTTTTAAAGTAGACGCATTGCCGAAACAAGGCTAGAGCGGATGTCCTCATCACGACGTTCCTTCGCTGTTCTTCGCGGTATACTGTATCGCATTTTGGCGAAATTTGAAACTCCTCTCGCTCGTGTCTCTCAAGAAGCCGACTATATCTGGCTCGCTCACCTATCTGCCTACTTCTTACTTATGTCTTTCCAGGTCCATCCATGTCAGAAGGCAACAGCGAAACGGTGGAGGACACGGCGGCGCTTCTGAACAAGTACAACGTGAGTTCGCCTCCTCGGCGCTTTTAGCTCTGAATTCCAATTGTAGGCGCGAAGACGTCAGATTCAGGAGGAAGAAGCTCGGGCCAGACGAGAAGGCCTGGACCTCTCGTCGGATGAGGCCGAAGATATCGAGGAGTACATCTCGGCCAGGCAGAGAAAGAAGGAGAAGGTTGGTCCTCTTCAGTTTTAGAGACATTTCATTGGGGATTTAGGCTTTTCGTAGATCTGTGGTCAAGAGCCACCTCTACAACAAGCAGAATGGTAACGAGGAGAACGATCAGGACTTCGAACAGATGCTGGATAGGAAGAGGCGCATGAAAGAGGAGGAGCAGCGCGAAGTTGAGGCGAAGAAAACTCTTCTTGACAAGCACAAGGAGATACAGGAGTTCGAAAGCGGAAGAGACCAGAAGGAGAAGCAACGCGAGGAGGAACAACGTTTGTTCGAGAACTTCGCGCAAACAACAGCTCTCCTTGGGGCAAGCGAGCTCGCGAAGGGAATCAAGTACAGCGAGTCAATGCGGACGGGCTGGAGACCTCCGCTTCACATTCGAAATCAAGCGAAGGAAGATTTCGAGAAGTTCCGAAAGAAGCGCGGAATCACCATCGAAGGAGAGAATGCACCTCCGCCCATCGGAAGCTTTAGAGTGAGTATTGTCCAGGATTCATGATTCTTACCGTATTCTTGGATTCCAGGAGATGAAATTCCCGGACGTTATTCTGAAGGCTCTGAAGGCCAAGAATATCATCATCCCCACCGTGATTCAAATGCAAGGAATCCCTGTAGCGTAAGTAGAAACTACTTTACCGTTTCTTAAGAAACTTTTCAGTTTGTCCGGAAGAGATATGATCGGCATCGCTTCGACAGGCTCCGGAAAAACCTTGACCTTCGCTCTCCCCTTGGTGATGTTCTGCTTGGAGCAGGAAGTAGCCATGAAGTTCCAGTACGGCGAGGGCCCATATGGCCTGATCATCGTTCCCTCGCGGGAGTTAGCGAAACAGATCCACGACGTCTTCCAGTTCCTGTTCGAAGCCCTTGCCGAGGGCGGATTCCCTCTTCTTCGCGTAGGTCTCAGCATTGGTGGCCTTCCCCTCAAGGAGCAAGCGAGAACCTTTGAACGAGGCGCCCACGTCTGCGTCGCCACTCCCGGCCGACTCTCCGACTTGCTCTCCAAGAAGGTGTTCAACCTGCAGATCTGTCGCTACTTAGTTCTTGACGAAGCCGACAGAATGTTGGACATGGGCTTCGAAGATGAGATCCGTTCGATCTTCTCCTTCTTCAAGGCCCAGCGACAGACACTCCTCTTCTCCGCCACGATGCCCAAGAAGATCCAAATGTTCGCGAAGTCGGCGCTTGTCGAGGCGGTGGTCGTTAACGTCGGACGTGCTGGCGCCGCCTCGCTGAATGTGCTTCAGGAGGTCGAGTACGTCAGAAGCGACGAAAAGCTGACGAAGATTCTGGAATGTCTTCAGAAGACTCCTCCAAGGTACCTGAAAGCCGGTGGCGGACATGACTCTAATGGTGTGCTTTGCAGGGTCCTCATTTTCGCCGAAAAGAAATCGGATGTCGACACAATCTACGAGTATCTCCTGGTGAAGGGTGTCGACGTGGCGTCCATCCACGGAGGAAAGGACCAGAAAGATCGTCACACTGGCGTCGACGCCTTCCGTCGAGGAGAGAAGGACGTCCTTGTGGCGACAGATGTGGCCTCGAAAGGTCTCGATTTCGATAACATTCAACATGTTATTAACTACGACATGCCAGAAGACATTGAGAATTACGGTAGGATTACTATTCTTATGTAGGGCTACAGTACCCCCTATTGCAGTTCATCGGATAGGTCGTACAGGTCGTTCCGGAAAGCGCGGGTTTTCGACGACTTTCATTAACAGAAAAGCTGACTTGTCAGTTCTTGCTGATCTCAAGCATCTCCTTCTCGAAGCTGGTCAGGAGCTGCCGGTCTTCCTCAAGGAACTCATCGGGACCGAGGAAGCAACGGCCGAGCCTGCCGACGACGTTGGAGAAGGCGGCGATCGTGGGTGCTCCTACTGTTCCGGTCTCGGGCACAGAATCACGAACTGTCCAAAACTCGAAAGCATTCAAACAAAGGTAGGATCCAATTCCAATACAGGGTTTCAAGCACTTCTTTCAGACTCTCCAAAACCTCACTCGTGGAACCTTTGGCGGCGACGAAGGAATGTGATACTTATGTGGAATCTCGTGTCATGTGTTGTTATGTACATAAAATGGAGGCGGAAACCGAGTTTACTGGTCAGAGCAACCTTATTTGGACGCTCCAGGAGCACTACTTCTTCGCATTTTGTTTTACAACAAGCGCAACAAGTCTATCGCAAAGATTGCTCGCGAACCCTTCAGGTATTAGACGCGCCGTTTCGGTCTCTGACGCAGCGCAAGAAGCCTAGAAACCCCAAGGAGTAAATGGTACTAATCAACTAGGATACCTTTCGCATAGTAGTAGCGGTCGAACACTGTGGCTCCGAAGCGGATGAAGGTTCCATCGGAGCCTCGTAGAGATTCAGACGTCCATCTGAATCTGGCGCGATTACGACCTTCTTTGGCTCCTGAAGTCGCGGCTCGATGTTGACTGAGAGCTTCATATGCGCACCTTGCTTCGAGACGCGCAGATTCATGACGCGGGCGTCGCTCTTGTCCGTCAAGAAGGCGAAGATCTGCTTCAGAGCGATCTGGCGGAGCGTCCGCGCCTCCTCCGACTCGTTTCTATTGATGGCGGTCCCGAACTCCTCGATTTCCCTCTGTTCGATAAGCTTCAAGAGGTCCGAGGCGTCGGCCGCCTGTGAGTTGAACGTGGAATGCGCGGATCGCCGAGATTCGTCCTGAAATGAGACGGATCTAGGGGGTTAAGAAGCCAGGAGTACACCCACATCGAAACTCTTTGCTTCGGGCATCTGACCAGGTTGAATTGACCGCTTCTCGTAGGAACAAAGACGATAAAGTGAAGCTGAGACGGTCTTCTGCAGACTCCACTTTGCAGTTCCAGACATTGAGACAGACTGTCGCGTTGCACTTTAATCCTCCTCTAATTCTCTCCTCACTTTCAGATCATGTGGGCGACGTTCTTCCGCCGCTCTTTCTCCACAACCCCAGCGGCTTCGCCAGTCATCTACTCGCATAGAAGTGGCGCGAAACAGAAGAAGAAAGGAAACGCGTCCGCGCTGAAGACTCCCCGTGGGACGCGAGACTTCTTGGACGAAAACGCGCACCGGAAGTCAACTATCCGAACTATCGAGGATGTCTTCAAGTGCTACGGAGGCACAGAGCTCGATACGCCTGTCTACGAGCTGACCGACGTTCTACTCGGGAAGTACGGTGGCGAAGCGAACAAGCTCGTCTATGACCTGGTGGAGAACGACGGCGAAAGGTGCTCATTACGGTACGACCTTACCGTACCCTTCGCGAGGTATCTGGCGATGAACCGTGTCTCCAAGATGAGACGGTACCAGATAGGGAAGGTGTATCGACGGGAGAAGCCTGTCATGACCAAGGGGCGATATTGCGAGTTCCACCAGTGCGTAAGTTGTGAAGATTTGGAGATTTTTGTTAATAAGGATGCCTAGGATTTCGACATAGCCGGAGTAGAAGAACCTATGCTACCCGACGCAGAGTGCTTATCGATTGTGGATGAAGTCGTGAAGAAGCTTGATTTGGGGTCTTTTACTACCAGAGTGAGCATAGGGCCATTTGGAAATTCACTTGCTGCTCTGTTCTAGGTGAACCATCGCTCCCTTCTGGAGGCAGTACTTCTCCAATGCGGCGTTCCCGTGGAAGCGATCCAATCTGTATGCTGCAGCATCGACAAGCTGGACAAAGAACCTTGGAAGAAGGTGTCCGAGGAGTTGCGACTTCAGAATAACATTCCCAGTTCGGTCGTATCCGAGCTCGAGCGATTCATCACCTTCGAAGGCGAGAACACGGACATGATAAAGCTCTTCCGAGAAAAGGTATCTCTTCTTGAGGCCATCCCATCGTTAATAAAGAGATTGCAGGTTGGTGGCCCTCAAGCTACGGCAAGTATCCAGGAGATGGAGGTTTTGTTCGACTACTGTAACGCGTTCGGAGTCAACGTCACTTTCGATCCTTCGCTGGCTAGAGGACTGGACTACTACACTGGAATGATCTTTGAAACGGTGCTGGAAGACGGCGCCTGTGGATCCATCGCTGCCGGAGGACGCTATGATAACCTCGTACACTCGCTGACCTCGGAGACAAGGAAGCCTTTTTCTGTGCCATGTGTCGGATTGTCCATAGGAATAGAGAGGATATTCTCTCTACTTGAGCAGAAGAAAAAGGTTCTTCCCATTGTTAAACTGCCCTTCTACTTCAGCATTTCAGAACACCAAAGAGGCTGTTGCCGACGTCTTCGTTGCGTCGCCTCAAAAGAGTCTCCTTCTTGAGAGGATCTCCGTTTGGAAGAAGCTGAGGGACGCGGGGATCAAGGCGCAATTTGAACGACGGAACAAGTCGAAGTTCCTCGACCAGCTACAGTTCTGTGAAGCGAACGATGTGAAGCTGGCTGTCATCATCGGGGAGCAGGAGTCTAAAGAAGGCGTTCTTAAGCTTCGAAATGTAGCAACGAGAGAGGAGACTGTAAGTTTACATCAGTGTGCCAAATATAAGGACATTTTTCAGATTGTACCCGAAGGAAGTTTGATAGATGAGATCCAGAAGAGGCTGGTTGATTAGTGAACAACTTTGGTTAAAATAAAGGATAATGGGACCAAGACCTCTGCTGTACCCACGTTTATATCACGCGAATACGAACATGTATGCGATCCTATCCTCCTTTGGACTTGATGAACGCGTCGTATTCTGCGAGGAAGGCCGCGATTTCGGCTTCCTTAACCACCTGGGATCATTCATCTAGAGCGAGAAGCCACTCCTACGACTCACCTTCTTGTTGTCGGCGAGGCCGAAGATCACGCGGTGCATGTAGATGAACTGGACGTCGGTCTGCACGGAGCCGTGGCGGTGCACGCGGAGCTCCTTGACGACGTCGGCCAAGCTCAACTTCTCGCCGTTGTAAAGATTCGTTTGGAACATATCGAGGCCGACGATGGTGCCTGTGCGTCCTGCAGAGGGAGATTACGGTAGGCAGCCAGGGGACTCACCGATGCCGGCGGAGCAGTGGACGACCACCGGAGCGAGTGGCGCCATCTTGCGGACGAGTCGAAGGCAGGCGAGGTGGTTCTCGGGGACGCCGCGGTCGGGCCAGCCGTTCCAGATGATGTGCTCCACGCGGTGCGTCTGTCCCTGGAAGGAGAGCTCCAGGCTCGACGAGACGAGCATCTTCTCCAGCTCGTGCACCTTCGTGTTCTTGATGGTGAGCTGTCCGGAGGTCAGCTGCTCGCCCTGCTGGGAGGGCCAGTACTGCTCGCACTTCTTCTTGCCCAGCTCCATCACGCCGCACAGCATGACGATGCCACGGCACTTCTCCTGCCAGACGAGTCTCCAGAAGTCCTCCACCGTCTTCTCCGTCGGTCCTTGGGTGCAGATGTAGCGCTTCTCGCCGTGGACCGGCACCCAGTTCGCGTGGATGTAGTCGTTGGGATGGCCCGGTGGCCA
>KN171538.1:11499-24166 GCA_000757755.1 Steinernema glaseri
TGGCGAATTGTGGTCACTCAGTAACAGAAAAATTGCAATTAGGGATATACTGTCACCCATCGCGGGTCCAATCCGCTAGAGCAAGCGAAATTTGCAAGCGAAAAACTCAGGTTAGCGGGAAGACTTGCACACCTACTTCCGTTTGCATATATTTACTGTGGAGAACAGTGATTGATTTGCTTTTTTACGACAATAGGAAGTGGAAGTGCAGGCAGGCACAATTTCCGCAGAACATACTCTAAATTGTGTTCACTCGAGAATTTGTCAGTTTCTTAGGTTCTCTCTTGGTAAACACTTTCTGCAAGCAAGCTTAAAGTTCCAAGATCAACCAGATGTTACAGTGATGTGCAAAAAACCGTCCTCTATTTAAACACATTAAGCCCAGCTAAACAGGGAACCTGCAAAGTCCAAAAATATGGACGGTTTTCTCCCCTCCTCTGATAGCCTCTGCAGGCGAGCTGAAAGCTCCGAGACCAACAAGATATTACAGTACTGTACAAGACAAAATCACGCACATAAAACCCAGGTAAAGTCCAAAAATGTGGACGGGTTTCTCCCCTCCTCTGAAAGTCTCCTGGCCACAGATCAGAGTTTCTTTTTTTCGATATGTGCCCTCTGCACACTCTGGAGCAGCAGCTGCGACGCAATCTCGACCACTGATCTCTCGAGAATATTAATGCGCGGATTACTATAGGCGCTCGGCGGTGTCTGCCGCGCATTTGCATTTCGTCTGTTCGCCGTCGGCGATTCGATTTAATTCCGTCCGGGAGGAACTGTCCATCGCCGGTTCCCCGAGTATCCCGTGCGAGTGTCCGCGTCAAGGACGGAGATTAGCAAAAGCGCCTTTGCGAGCCGAGATCCTGAGCCGTTTTTCCTGAAAACCCTCCTGATCCAGACGGGACCCCACCTCCTAGGACCCTTTTTGTGTCTCGCCGCTCAGCTATGCATGAACATGGCGGCTCCAAGGCCGAGCCTGGGCGCCTACCTGTCCCGACTTCTTGCCTCCTCCGGCCGTGCGAAGCTCCAAGTGTTTCTGTTGGCGGCACGCCTTTCGATGTGATTGCATCGGAGGCGCGCAGCCAAAAGCTTTTACGTCCTCAAGCGGGTGCCGTCTTTGCGTAAGTGTGAAATTACATCTCCGAAGAGTTCCGATGGACGCGTGGAGAGACGCCGTTTGACTTTGTGGCCTTTGGAGAAGAGCTTGTTGACGTGTTAATTAGCATTTGCTGCGAATGACATTTAACGGTCTAACGACTTTAGGGCGTTGTCGTGACCGTCAAAGCGAAATGAGATTTGTCGTGGTGTCCGCTAATTAGACCGCCTGTAGGGGAATGCGTGTTTGAACGATGCGCTAGATTTTAGATGGGCAAACCTTCGGTTCGAAAATTTTTTCGGGTTTGGGTGAACCCTTGTCAAAGCCACAGTTTTCGGTACGAGAAAATTTCCTAAAGTCCATATCAGTGAAGACGACAAAAAACGATCTGGGTTCATGACCCACTTATTGAGTTTTAAAAGGGAAATCGTCATACCTTGTCAACACCTTCCTTTGAATGAACATATATAAGCCACCTACGCTTTAGGCTATATTTAGAACCACCATTTTAGAATCACCTCCGTTCCATTTTATATAGTGATCATAGACTGATCTGAAACTCTATTCATGATCTTGGGTAAGCAAATTAAGGACTTGGCTTGGTAGTACAGTGGCTAACTGTTTTTTCCCTCTTTTTGCATTTTTTTGTGCGTATTTTGAAGCAATACTATTGTTTGCTATTCTATCTGTCCATCAAATCTATGTACGTTGAATGCTACATCTCACGTTGTATCGTGATGTGCATTAATTAAACTTCCTGTGCGGAAATGTCATCCTGAAGAAGCAGGAAAAACAGCCTCCCACTCGTCAGCTTGTTTATTGAGTGCACGTTTGTGTCATTAAAAAAAATGCTGGGAAAAAATATTTCACGTCATAAACAACCAAAGAACTTGAAATGCCATGGACACTTCTCCAGGTTTGTCCAAGAATTTATCATAGCTTGAGCTCTTGCTATCAACTTAGCAAGGAACTGGAAAACTGGAAAGGAACGTAGCATACCAACCTGGGCTGTTCAAGACCTGTTACTCACCCACACGAGATCCTTATTAACTGGGAGCCCTTCCATGAACCCTGCTGTTCCTAAGCTCGATGTTCTCCAGGTTTGATATGCTCGTTTGGTATGTTTTATATCCTCCACGCTCGATTTTCCACAAACATTCCATCAAGTGATCAACATTTTCTTGTCGTCCCCAGATGACTAGCGATTCGCGTGATTGTCAAACAAATCAACAATCAAATAAATACCATTCTACGTCCGAAAAAAACCTATCAACTCGAAAGTATACTGTTCTACCCTACCCACAGCTGACACTGACGATATTAAATATACTGTATTGGAATTTAAAGGAATTGACGTCAACCATTTATGTAGAAATAAAGTTAAAGTTAAAGTTATTTATGTAGAAATGACTCACTTTTATCTTTATTCTCCTTTATCCTCTTCACGTGCTTATCCATTTGAACGCATCATCTCACACCATCTTCTTCCTTCCACCCTCTCTATTATGACTAGCGGACCGTGGCTCCTCAAAACATGACTCAGGCGCCGTTCCGCGTCAGCCACCTTGTTTATGTGCCGATCCGGCGTTTTTAATTTCCTAAAAAGCGCTGATGACCGGCGTCTTCTCACATTTCACACCGCGCCGAACATGTTCATCGAGGTGACTATGTCAACAGCGCCGCGCCGCCCTTGTCACCGTTCACAAAGCGCCAAGTGTTGCGCGACACGACGTACTTGACGGATCGCACCTTCTGCAGCGTCCCCCCTTCTTCACGTGTATATCCATTTGCGGGTGGTGCACACTACTACTCAAACACGCCATTAGGGGCACTTAAGATCAAAAGATTGACACGGAAAATTGGCGCCAATCGCCGACGAGATCGGTCCCGGCGTTCCCACCGCCTCGGAGGCATAATTACCAGCGTCTTCTGTCCACTCAAAACAACCGCGGACCGTTTTAAACGCGCGCCGCTGCGCCCGCGTTAATTCGAACCGGACTGGGCAGCGCAGCCTTGGGATCCTGACAGTCGTCGTCAGCTGCGTGATGATTAATTAGTGACTCAAGGCCTTTATGGACCCTTTGACATTAGTGGCGGCGCGACTTTCGCTCTCTCCGAGCGCTTCCAGGCTGTGCGCTCTGGCATGTGTCCAACCGTAGTGCATTGGGGTTCTGGAAAAAGTCTTTCTGCCATACTGTAGCTAGAAAATTGCAAAATCTGATTCAAAACCATCATCTGAGCATTACGATGCAGGCGCTAAGAAGGCGCTCTTATTTACTGATAGCTCAGGTCTTTTGTGGTTGCTCTCCCACACCTAAGGGACTATAATGAGTCTTGAACGTTCCCCCGTTCCCTTGAACCTTTTAATTTGGGTTTCGAAAAAAGACGCCATTGTCTTTTGATTCAGTAATTCAAAACCATTGTTTGTACATCACTACGATCTTAGATGCAGTAGGAAAATATGTAAATTTCACTAAGACACAAACAGCTGTGTGAAAATAGTGAAAATACTAGATTGGGCGTTCCCCATGTAAGAGTGTCCATTATTAACCCTTAATGAGGCATCAGATCCTAAAGAATCTACTCCAAAAGTATGGTAAATATTTGTTTCTACATGTTCCTAACGAATGCGGTGAACCAAACTGGTGTAACCCAGATAATTAGAGACTCAAGGACCTTGCTCAACGCCTCTACAGTAGTGCCGCACCTTTCTCTCTCGATGAAGAGCAAGAGTGTGATATTTGACCTATCAGTTTTTCTGTTATTCATCTAAAGCTGATTTGCTTAGTATTTAGAGTCTCTTTTTTTAGCAATTAACAAAATAAGTCGGCTGAACCTCCATCCTGATTAGTTATATTTAAATTTACTGATTATAATACATGATCTCTCTCTCAAATGCTGCACACCTTTTAAGGCCTTTAATTAACCCCTTTTATGTGCGCTGCTTAAATGCCACGTTTCCACAGGAAGCGATTTTCGAAGGTCGGCGTACATCCTCCTAAAAAACTAAAAGAGTGGGCATTAATGTGTTGAGGTCCTTTAAAGTGTACGCTACATCCTCTAAGGGGATGAGGCGAACTACGGTAGAAACTAATGCACAAATTTTTGACCCTCAAGACATTGTTTAGCGTCCGTAAAGGGTCTGATCAACTCTTATAACTTCAACCCTGTAAGAACACTGGCTTTGTCACCTCTAGAACTGCTCCTTTCCTAGCGATCTTCTTCATCTCTTCCAGGCGCTATCACCCCGGAATGAGCAGAACAAAGGTGTCAAGAGGTGTCGCTGTTGATTAATTAATGTCACTAATCGTCTCGATGATCCACTTGACACCACTTGACGTTGGCGCTACTTTCGCTCTCCGCGGTGGGAGGAACGCTTCCAGGCTGGGTGCTTCGCGGGAGGCGCAACCTCAAAGCGCGGCGATCAGCCTCCTCCTCGTCAAACTTTATGGCCTTTCGCGTAATAAATCGCGACGCCAAGCATTAGCATATTCACACGTCGTCGTCGTCGTCGTCGTCGTCGTTCGCGCCGAAACTGTGCGCCGGCGAGAACGCCGTCACTGTCATTATCATCTCATCGGCTGTCGGCTCGCGCGCGCGCGATAAGTCGTCGTAAATCTTTCCGAATTATTATGTATGTGCGCCCCGGTCGCACCTACGCGCGCCCCCCGTGTGGGCTCGGTAGCCGGGCTTTGTGTGCCATTTGGCGAGGTCGCTTCTGGGATTAGGTGGACCGGGCTGGTGGGAATAAGTGGTGAGGTGAGGGTTTCCATTGTGAAGGTGTTCCATGGGATTGGAGTACTGTTCAGTACTGTGTAAAAGGAATAAATTGAGATAGCCAGAGCATGTGACAGTTCTTCTTAGATCTTGTCTCAAGCAGACCCTTTATTGCTGGTTTGTGTGGCGTAGTAGATATACTCCATATGTTGCTTTAATGAGTTGATCACAACTCCGACATCGTCATCGTCAAGAGAGGTCGGTTTGGAATGGAACGACGGTAGGAAATGTCAGAAGAGTTTGAACTAGAACTTGCAAATATTACTTACCGGTCGTGCATTCAGTCGAATTTTACGATGTTCTTATCATAATAGTAGTGATTTAAGGAAACCACTTGCACCGGTGGTCTACGTTGGATTTTTTGGAGATTAAATTCTCTTTATTGTATCTGTGATCACTGTGATCCTTTTATGCGGTCAGGTCGCCACGCTTTTGAACTTCCTCATAAGAGTACAAAAAAGTTGTGAAGAAAACTTTGAGGCAAAGTTAGCAGAGTGACTAAGGCCACATTTTGCTCACACAGCATTTTAAAGGCGGAAATGGTCGAAATGGTCGATCGTAAAACTTTATCATTCTAGGGGGTGGTCGTAAAAAGTGAAAAATGTTTGGCAAGGCGCTGAAGTCGTGTCAGATGTCCAAAGATTGTGGTTGACAATGCAAGTGTGTAAGTGTATTTTGGGAACTGCTGGCATATTGACATACGGCTGTTGAAAATGAACTGCATAATGTCCCCTTCTTTGAAGCTATCGGATGACATTTGCCAAACTCCAACCATTTAAGAAGTTTCTTAAGATGGCGCCCTGGATGACATGATCCTTCCCCTCTTACGCGCGATCACACCCACAATGGGCGAAAGTTGCTAGCGATCCCAAGTGCGGTCATTTGACATTGAGCAATTGTTCGAGGTGCGACCGGTAATTGCTGGTTGTTCGACCTTTTTGCCGATCTTCAGAGGTGCCAAGCACTCGTCGCCTCACTTACGTCGTTTGAGGACCTCACTTCTTTGCTTTCGCCTTTATCCCGCAAAGATCCTTAGTGCCTCTATCATATGACCCTTGTTCCGTTCCAATTAGTTGTGCCCGAGGTGTTGCTATGGTAAATGAGTTCATCTTCAGGGTTTTTCGTTATAAAAAAAGGCTAATTGGTCTACGCCGCCGTAGCTAACCGTTTTTCAGAGTTTTGCGCAGTTGTGTTGGAAAGGACGTGACGTAGATCTTATTTCCTAATTTCACACCGAAAGATCATTATCAGCAGCACGTCTACTAGTGAAGTAGCACTTAAACTCCGCGAGAACAAATTCAGGGTGAATTCTACTTCACAAGTTGCTAAGAGCGTTACGGAAAACACTAGTTAATCTAATTAATCTTCAAAAATTCAAAAGCGTTTCTGCCTAATCAAACTGATACCAAAAGACTCCCATTGCGGTCCGGTCAGCCTCTTAGCGATCGTTTACTCCGTTCGTTTACCTTTCACCACTGTGGCCCGGAAAACAACCCACAAAATCCTCTTTCGACTTCACACCTTGTTTGTTTATTCTCCGTTTGCCTTTCGCTTCAGCATCCGATATTTACCCGAAAACAGTCATCTCGCCCTTCTTACTCCACTCACTCCCACATGGAGGTGGCATTCTGGTATTCTCAAGGGTCTTAGTACCTACCACGAAATATGGAAGATTCTAGAGAACTACTGTAACCCTATTCACTCGCTCTGTTAATCGTTGAGGGTTCTTAGCTTCCTCCACAATTTTTATGCCTTCCTGTGAGCCTCCCAGTCCAAGGAGTGACGACATCGCTCCCAGATGGAGGTGGCTTTCTGGTATTCTTAAGGATCGTAGCACCTGCCACGAACTACGGCAGATTCTAGAGAACCACTAATTTTTTACTTGCTCTGTAAATCTCTAACGGTTTTTTTTAATTTTTCATTTTTATCGCTGGCGGTTCTTAGCTTCCTCCACAGCTTTTTTCATGCCCTACTTATGAGCCTCCCAGCTCTAGGCGGGGCATGGAATTCCAAACCACCAAACCATGTCCTCCGTCATCGGAGCTCCCGCGAGCCCACCAGCCAGCCGGGCGAACATCGAAATTATTAATCCGCAATAGTCCTAATCGCATTACCGATGTTGTCCCGGTGCGCCTGAAGACGCGCGGGAGCTCATTACCAGCGGCTACGTCCCCGCAAACCATTTGACCGTTGTTGACGACGCGCTTCCTAACAAGGCCGGCGTCGGAGGCGGGACCTCGTGCGCTCCTTCGCGCGCGCCGATCGACTCCGCCGCTGCCAGAGCGCCTCAGTTTTTGATCCCCTTGGCGGCGTTTCAGCACTGTCAGAAGCGCGTGGAAAAATGACCCGATTTTGTACGTTGTTTTCCTGGTGCCGCGTGTGTTTATTCCGCGTTTCTTATCGCGCATCTCCCGCGCTCACCTCTCCCTTGCAGGCTCCACGATGCGTCGATCAGCGCCTCTGCAGCTCCTTCTCCTTTTATTGCTCTTTAATGACAGAGCCCTCGGTGAGTCTTTACGCCGTTTTTGGGCTAATCCTGTAAGCACGATTGGGAACCGGTCCCCCCTGGCGCTAGAGATCGAATCGCATAGCAAAAGGCAACTTTAATCTTTTTGTATTCCGGGAACCGGTCCCTACTGCACTTTTGATTCGGCACCTTTTTTGGCCCCACTTTACAGTCACGCACGTTCTTCGCCTCGGCGCGGACAGTTAGCGCCACAAAAAGTGGCATTGAACCGTGTCGCCAGATCCAATTAGCCAGGGAAGAGGAGGGTTAATTGGTGTAGCCGATGTCTTCGGCTGTGAAATTCAAATCAAGTGGGCGATGACCTTTGATTCGAATGTCACGGGGGCATGGAGGGGATTAGCGGTTTTTGTTAGATTGGTTTTTTAAAGAGTGTGTGATTTTGAGTGGTCTTAGAGGACGTATTGGGTGAAGAATTGACCTTACTGGGATTAAGAGCAAAGGCATTAGTAAAACCTTCCACCTTCTCTCAAAAAGAATCCCGAAATTTAGGATCCTTAGGAAGATTGCTGCTAGTGTGAGATACAGGAACTGTTCAGTAATTTATGAGCTAATTGCTACTGGGAGCTATTGGGAGCTAATTTAAAAGCAACCTTAACGTAGGACGTTAAGATTTCAAAGCTAAAAAATTTGGCCTCAAAAAGCAGACGGCCGCAGTTCCTACAGTAAAATTTTTGGACGGTTTTGGACGTTAAATACAAGAATAAGGCTTCTAGGCTCCCAGGTTCCCACCAATTGACTTATTGAACCTGACACAGTTCTAGTTATTCACCCCCTTTGTCCGAGTTATTCCCCCTCCAAAAGGTTCCCATTCCCCACGATGTTTTCACCATCTCTCTGCTTCGGGGGACTTCAAAGGGAAACCTCTGCGAAAACCATTTGAATCTTCTAAGCACATTTGAAACCTGACTCACAGGGAAGCCCTATTCTAACACTCCCGTCTGGCGGCACGCGCGCTCTTGCATATGTATCACCGTGTAACGCGTCCGAACAACCATAAATCGCGCGCCTGACTCACTAACCCAACAAAAACCTGTTGACACAGTGCATTCATAGTCCAGAAAAGCCACTTCCACTTTGTTGAAGTGTGTCGCACGCCTTTCAAGGAAAGGATACGGTGCCTCCTTTCAAAGAAGGTTGATTGTCGTTGACTTAAACTGGCCCAGGGACTCCCAGGACTAAATTGTCAATAGGCGAAAACAATGCTTGATTAGGAAGAAGTGAAAGGGCTTCTCGTCTTGGCCAAGAAACCTTCCTCTAGATTAGAGAAAAAGCAGTGGCTAGAAAAGGTGCGAAAAGAAGCGCTCTGTTTTCGCCTTGCGCGCTAACATCACGTGCAAAAGATTATCAGTGAGCAAACAAGGATTATACTTCGAAAACATACTTAAACGGCGAGTAGTTCCAAGGGAATAACAAACCGCGCGGAAAACAGAAATGACTAATGTGAAGGCAGAAGCGGCTCTGTATGGAAGTAGGGAGAAAACAAGCAGGTATTGGGAATGGTGACAAGGGATAGGGATAGGGAATAGGAGCGTATAGAAGGAGCAGTCGGATAGGAGAGGTTTAGAGTAGATCTATGCCGTCAAAGGGAGCTATTTCTGAGAGCCTTTATAGGCTTATCGTTCCCTGTAGAATATAAATAATTTCTTAATTTTCTACACAATTTAGCATTAGCATCTGGAATCATAAATATGCTTAAGCATTCTGCCAAAAAAATTACTCATATCTGCTTAACTTAAGATCTTATCTTTGCGCCGTCTTCGCGCCACCACCTTTAAAGGTGACAGACGACTTTCATTTAATTTTAAAGGTAAGTTTTAACAAGTTTTCAATCAAGTTTGCTGATCTGATGCCAACGGATCAATGACCAGAATCTGCCCTTAGGCATCACTGCTCTGAAGTCACTAGCGTATTTTGTAAATATAACGTTTGCATAAGCTGGTGGCGTTCCCATACATCCATTTGAATTGTTTTGTAAACCCTTGCTTTTACCGGATTTACAGGAGTAAATCCTCCGTAAATCTTTACAAAACAAAAAACCTGGTATGCCACAAGGACTTTACAAGCAAAGTCGTAATGAAAAACTTCTTTAGTTCCAGGATTGTACGGTCCATTTATAAACATGGATTACAATTTCGACCCTGTTGGCACAAGCACCTCAGTCTTTTTCGGCACTCTTTGGCGAGACCCTAAATTTAAAACCCAAAGATCATGCTCCGCTATCCTACCACTTAACAACCCCTCCAACCGTCACCTCTACTTTCACTTCCCACACTCCTTATCTGCAAGTTGCACTTCTCGTCTCACTTCGCCCACTGGAGACCTTGAAACTGTCACTCGTGTAATTCGCGCGGACACGATCGCATCCACTCAGTCCTCAAGTGGCGACATAGAGTTACGCAACTCTCGCGCGCCCCTGAAAGCGATACAAGTGCGAACAAACAAGTCCGCTCTGCTGGGGTCACGGCGCCGGCGAACTGTAAAAGTCGCACGATCGGCGGCATATGCAAATGAGACCGACAAAGACCGTTTCAGGCGCCTATCGATCGTGCCGAGATCACTATCTTCAAGGGGCTTTCCGCGATGGAGCCTACGCCCTGCAGGGAGACGAATCCTTCCTGGTCAACTGCGAGTTCCCGAAGGAGAGTGGCGGACTGGTGACCACGGTGGTGGAGAGCGCCTTGGCCAAGTGGCATCTGGTGACGGCGAATCAGACCGTCGGATATCAGTGAGTTGAGTGTTGAGGGGGACGTTCTAAAGAAGGAGCATGGTTTCAGGATACGCGATAGGGAACTTTTGGAAGACCTGGTGGATGAGAGCGATTCCTGTGAGCAGACGTTGTATATCCAGTGGCAAGGCTTGGAGCATGAGTGAGTTACTTATACGTTCTTTGTATTGAACTCAGAATTACCGCTGTCGGCTTTACAATAGAAGAGGGTATGCCATGGAGGGTACTGTAGCCATGCATGGCTATATCCCTCTATAGCGCTTGGGAGGGGACTAAAATATTGGGGGATTTTTTTTGGGGGGAGGGGGATAAATATTGTTTTGGGGGGATTAAAATACTTGTATCATGCCGCCTGATGTCATGTCAAAACTAAGCTGTTTCTTTATGCTAAGATACAACTATATTGAATCCTCTGACCCCTGATTATGAGCTGTTATCGCTCCAAATTCAATCGCCAGTTTGTCAACCTCCTCTTGGTGATATACACCTGGTGGAAAATACCTCATCTAATGGTTAAAATGTTAACTTCTATTAAGTATGGCTATTGAGGTCAAAATTAACGTTTACATCAAACGTTTTGTCGCCAAATTTTGTCGCCTCCAAAGGTCGAATATCATTGGCTTCCTTTCGTCGCGATAAATCAATGTTTAGTAGCACAACACCACATTAAAACTAAGATTAATCATCCGGATTGTCATCTTCTTTGCACGATCTGCAAGTGACGACCTCGATGGAGCGCGGCGCTCCTTTTTCCACGAATGTCACTTTTGGTAAATGCTAATGCGTTTGACGTTTAACGACCACATAAAAGCCGACATCCCCACAGCTGTTTCGTTTTTGTGCGATTACGATCCGCTAAAGGAGGTGCCGCTTCCTGAAGTCCGTTGCGAAACGCACAAAAGGGACGATCCGTTTAAGGGAAGAATGGACCAGAAAATTGGTTTCAATCCGGGTCGGTGCATCAGGTCAAGGCAAGGGGTCTTCATTAGTTTTTTTTTAACTTCTATAGCTCTTGCGCGCACATGAATACGGTCACGGCCAAAACAGCGTCTCTAAACTGCCGCGATGGGACCTTCTAGGTCCTAAGATTAAAGTTCATGTCATTAAATCCTACTCAATCAATGTCGCTTAATTCTGTGCCTCCAAAGGTCGAATTTTTTTTCTTTTCTTTTTCTTTTTTTTTCTTGTTTGCCTTTTCTTCTCTTCTTTTAGTTCTTTTCCTTAATTTTTTCCTTATTTTCCTTATAGGTCCTAAGAATCACTAAATCCCACTATGCTCTTCAGAACGTCCTTCTCCATCGAGTCCATCTCCGGAACGCAGCGCTTCTTCGAAACCTCTCTCGTCCATAAGCAGCTGGCGGCGAACCTGGTGGGCTTGGAAGCCGGCGTGCTTCACCTCTTCCCGGACGACTCTCCCCATGCCAATCAGTCGGCCTTCATCCGTGCCTCTCCTCTGCGCTGCTCCCAGCACGTCCTCGATCAGACGTGCCTGTTCACCTTCAACAAGGAGGACTCCGACGGCCTCACCGTCAGCTTCTTCCAGAACCTGACGAGTCTCGAGTTCTCCTTCCGCTCCGACAGGCCGACCATGCCTTTCCTGAGGGTGCGACTCGCTAGCAAGCAGATCGTCAACATAGACCTGATTGATGGTAGGTGGATCACCACAATGGCGACGAATTAGGCAGTGGGGCAGGATACTGTAGCTTGTTCACCTTCAACAAGGAGGATGATCGCCTCTTTCCTGTCTACATGTTGATGTCCTCTTTCAGGATATCTACTCACGGTGAACCACCTGATCCACCCGATCAAGCTGCTCTCGGACGGGCACTGGCACCGCTTCAGGCTCCTCTACCCTCAGATGGATGTTTACATCGACGACGCGAAAACGGCCATTAAGATAACGTCGGACTCGGAGGCGAAGATCGACAGTGTTGACGTCGCGCTTTCGGGCGAAGTGACCGAGCTACTTCTGAACGGAGATCGGCTGATCTGTGCAGACGACAACACGACAAGGACAAGTCATCTGGCGGACATGTAGGCCTGCCTGGTTCAAGCTCATTATCAAGAGGACCGCTTTCAGCAGCTACAAGCTAACGCCTAATCTCATTTTGGACATATGTCCCGCCTATGAAGACAACTTCTGCAACTGCAAGGCGCCCAACTCGGCTATCGTAGGGGATCCCTACGCGAAGGCGCAGTGCAGGAAGGGATCGCTTGAAGAAGGTAAGGCAGTTGTTCCGAAGCTTATCCTAAGGAGCAGCATGTCGCCCACAAATAAGCCCGTAGAAGCCCAAGCTTTCCACAAACTACAAATAAAATAGAATAAGAAAAAGGATTAAAAAATAAAATAGAATAAGAAAAAAAGATTTAAAAAATTACACCAAAAAACGGTCACGCGTATTTTGAATAACTTCTATTTATCGAAGCAGAAGGTGTGAACTTCGAACATATCTTATAGATGTTTTATGTAGAATTTTACGTGCTTCCAAATAAAAAAGCATTTTTAGTTCGGGCTCAATTTTGAAAAGTTATTATCGTTTTTTCC